>JAXBDA010000066.1:0-36936 GCA_036023075.1 Gaultheria prostrata | reverse complement strand
TGTTATTATGAAATATATGGAAATTATGTCAAAAATATAGGGCGTGACATGGGAGCCATTTTTGGGGTGCCAAATGCCATTTTTGGTTTGCTACAGTGTTTTTTTGCCATAATTTGGCCAAACTGCTTGGGCTATATTGTTATTATGAAATATATGGAAATTATGTCAAAAATATAGGGCGTGACATGGGAGCCATTTTTGGGGTGCCAAATGCCATTTTTGGTTTGCTACAGTGTTTTTTTGCCATAATTTGGCCAAACTGCTCTAGTGGTGTCCATGCCAAATTTGGCTCCCTTCCCTTAACTACCTTCCAACTACCCTTCTCTTAACTAACTTTTAAAGTCCAAAGTAATATTTTATATAGTTTATCTATTATTTAACCACTTCCTAATCACGATTTTATTAATTATGTTTTATGAACCAACTAACTTTCTACCACAACTAATTTTATATGCCTCTCAACAAATTATTACGAGCCAAATATTTTTTTTATCTACCTCTCCCATCAACCTTTTGCTACCTAACTTTATTGGTTCCACCTAATTTTTTAAAACTCTATAAATACTACCTATGTAGCACCGACACTTCTAGAGGTCGGCGTATCGGACACGGGGACACGGCGGGATACGTATGGGACACGCCACGTGGCGTGTCCCCAAAAATTTTTGAATTTTTTGTAGGGGACACGTGGGGGACATGGCGGGGACACGGCAGGGGTCAAACTGTAATTTTTTTGAAATTTTTGGGGGTCAATCTGTAATTTTTTTAATTTTTCAGGGGTCAAATTGTAATTTTTTTAACTTTTTGGGGGGTCAAACTGTAATTATTAATCTTTAAAATTTTAATTTTTTTAATATTTATATGTATATTAATATATATATATATATATATATATATATATATATTGCCGTGTCCCCCGCCGTGCCCCTTTTTTCAAAATTGTCGTGTCTGTGTCCGTATCCGTGCTACATAGAATACTACCATACATTTGTTGAATAAACAACACACAAAACAATGAGCAATTTTAAAAAGTAGTTCTTAGAGGAGATTTTGACTCTTCTACTGATTAACGATGACGGTCGTAGAAGAACTACGATGGCATCGGAGCACCACAGAATGGAAACACAACAATCAAGCCGTCAAAGCAAACAAGGTGACTCTTCAAGCGGCCGCCGACACATCCCTCAAAATAGAGTCAGCACGAACGAGCAACTAGTGAGAGATTACTTCGCTGAAGATCCAATCTTTCCTGCCGACATATTCCGAAGGCGGTTTCGCATGAATCGTGACTTGTTTCTTCGAATCCTTAACATTGTCCATCAACACAACAACTACTTTGTTCAAAAAGTAGACGCAGAGGGATATGTCGATTTATCTAGACACCAGAAAAATGACTGCAGCATTTAGCATGCCAACTGACTCCATTGACAAGTACGTGAAAATCGGTGAAAGCACAACAATTGAGTCTTTAGAGAAACTTTGTCGAGCAATCGTCAACATCTACGGAGAGGAGTATCTTTCATCCCCAAATGAGGCAGATGTTGCCGGACTTCTACAAGAGGACGAGAGACGTGGATTTCCAGGTATGTTGGGAAGTTTAGCTTGTATGCATTGGGAATAGAAAAATTGTCCAACCGAATGGCATGGTCAATTTACTGGACATGTCAATAAGCCTACAATCATTCTTGAGGTTGAGGCTGCTGCCTCTTATGACTTGTGGATATGGCATGCTTTTTTAGGAATGCCTAGGACCCTTAATAATATCAATGTTCTCGATCGATCCCATCTCTTTTCCACCCTTGTTGCAGGGCGTGCCCCTCCTGCTAACTCTACTGTCAATGGACACCATTACAACATGGGATACTATCTTGCTGATAGTATTCCTAAATGGGCAACTATTGTTCAGACAATCTCTAAACCTGAAAATCCGAATGAACTTATTTGCAAGGATGCAGGAGGCATACAAAAAGGACGTAGAAAGGGCATTCGGTGTGCTTCAATCACGATTTGGAATTGTGCGAGGACTAGCTAGACTTTGGTATCGGGAAGATCTTACTTACATCATGAAGACATGCATTAGAGCATCTTCAATCCACCTCCAAACATCAAAAATAGAGGATGGATGTGACATATTGAGGGGAGATTATGTAGTTCTCTCTTTTCTTTATACTTTTTGTACTCTATTGAAGAATATTGGAGGGACCCATCATACTTTTTCCTCCAAAATGGAGGAAGAGCCTCCATGGTCCTCCATATTTGGAGACCCTTCCTCCATTTTGGAGGAAAAAGGATGGTAGGTCCCTACAAGATTCCCCAATAAAATACAAAAAGTGAAAGAAAAGAGAGGATATATTACACAATATTCCATTAATATGTCACATCCATCCTCCATTTTGGAGGTTTAAAGGTGGATTGGAGATGCCCTTATCCTACACAATATGATTATTGAAGATGAACATGATGATCATCCGGATCCTGTGCCATGCACAATTGAAGTGTCAAGAGAGCGAACACCTGTATATTCTCCAGGCAAATCTGACGTGGCACAAATGGCATGAGCCATTTCCCCAGCCAAATTTGGTCGGAAAAATGGCTAGCCGGGATGAATGGCTTCCCATTGGGTGAGGCGGAAAATGGAAGAGGAGCCGAAAATGGGTATGTCGGGAGCTTGGCTCACTGTTGGGGATGCTCTAAATTGACCACGTCATCCAGTTGGACAATTTTTCCATTCCAATGCATACAATCTAAACTTCCCAACATACCTGGAAATCCACGTCTCTCGCCCTCTTGTAGAAGTCTGGCAACATCTGCCTCATTTGGGGATAAAAAATACTCCTCTCCGCAGATGTTGACGATCGCTCGAAGGAGTTTCTTTAAAGACTTAATTGTTGTGCTTTCACCGATTTTCACGTACTCGTCAATGAAGTCAGCAGGGATGATGTATTCAAGCATCCTAAATGCTGCAATCATTTTCTAATGTCCAGATAAACCGACAGATCCCGATGTGTCTACTTTTTTAACAAAGTAGTCGTGTTGTTGGACAATGTTAAGGATGCGAAGAAACAAGTCGTGATTCATGCGCCTTCGAAATTTGTCGCCAGGAAAGACTGAATCTTTAGCAAAGTTATCTCTCATCAATTGCCAAGTTGGCGCCGACTATATTTCGATGTGTCGACGACCACTTGAAGAGCCACCATGTTTGCTTTGACAGCTTGATTGTTGTGTTTCCATTCTGTGATACTCCGATGCCATCATAGTGAATATCTTTCTTCTACGAACGTCATTGTTATCAGAAGAAGAGCCAAAATCTCCTCTAAGAACCGCTTTTTTTAAATTGCTCCTTGTTTTGTGTATTGTTTATTCAACAAATGTACAGTAGTATCTATACAGTTTTAAAAAATTACGTGCAACCAATAAAGTTAGGTAGGTAAAGGTAGATGGGGGAGGCAGATAAAAAAAATATGTGGCACCTAAATAATTTGTTGAGATGCATAGAAAATTAGTTGTCGTAAAAAAGTTAGTCCATAAAACTTAATTAATAAAATCGTGATTAGGAAGTGGTTAAATAATAGTAAAAACTAAATAAAATATTAGTTGAAACTTTAAAAGTTAGTCGAGAAAAGGGTAGTTGGAAGGTAGTTGAGGGAAGGGAGCCAAATTTGGCATGGACACCACTGGAGCAGTTTGGCCAAATTATGGCCAAAAAACATTGTAGCAAGCCAACAATGGCTCCCACCACTGAAGTTGCTCTTACTAGACATGTCAATAAGCCTACAATCATTCTTGAGGTTGTTGCCTCTGATGACTTGTGGATATGGCATGCTTTTTTCAAAATTCCTGGGACCCTTAATGATATCAATGTTCTTGATCAATCCCATCTCTTCTTTGCCCTTGCTGCAGGGCCTGCCTGATGCAATCAAGATGGAAGACCAATTCTTGAGAAGGAAGGGAACACGCCCGAGCTGTAGGAAAAGAGCTTGAAATGCTGTTTTTTTTACATTTAGGACCTAGTAGGATATTTTCCTGTTTTTTTTGCACTTAGGATTTCTTATTTTGGTGTTTTTTTGTTAAGTTCCTTCATGTAAGGTAAGTCTTTAGGATGTGTGTCCTTAGAAGTTGCTCAAGGGTTGTTTTAGCAGCAGTAACAGTCAGCAGCTAGCCAGCAAGCAGCAGCCTTTCTAAGTAAAAAATAACGGCTGCTACTCTTTTGTCATATTAGGCAGAGGTACTTCACCTGGAAGTAACCTCCTTAGGAGTTCTATATAGGACTGTAATACATGTTTTAATGGAGTTTTGTGATGAATGAAATTTCAGATTATTAGTGTTCTGTTGTGGCGTTAGAGTGCTGCCTTTTAGGGCTTGGTTTTGAGCCCCATAGCTCGTGGATTTCGAGCCTTAGTTGCTGAATTCTGCAAGAAACAGTCCCAAAATCTGATTCGTGCATAGTTTCGGCCTTGATCCGTGTTAGTCGGGTCCATCTACGATTGTACTTGTTGGAATCTCCAACCAAGTTACATCAGTGCCCCTCCAGCCAACTATAATGTCAATGGACACCATCACAACATGGGATTCTATCTTGCTAATGGTATATATCCTAAATGGGCAACTATTGTTCAGACAATCTCTAGACCTGAAAATCTGAAGAAACAGTTATTTGCACCGAAAGGACATAGAAAGGGGGATTTGGTGTGTTTCAATCACAATTTGGCATTATGCGAGGACCAGCTCGACTTTGGTATCGGGAAGATCTTACTTACATCACAAAGACATGCATCATCCTACACAATATGATTATTGAAGATGAATGTGATGATCATCCAGACCATGTGCCATTCACAGTTGAAGCGTCAAGAGAGCGAACACCTGTATTTTCTCCAGCCAAATTTGACGTGGCACAAATGCCATGAGCCATTTCTCCAGCCAAATTTGGCCGAAAAAAGGGCTAGGCCATTTTTGGCCGGGATGAATGGCTCCCCATTGGGGGAGGCAGAAGATGGCAGGGGAGCCAAAAAATGGGTATGGCAGGGGCTTTGACTTCCCTTTGGAGATGCTCTTAGGAATCAAGTCACTCAGCTATTTGTATAAATAGGCAATCTAAAGCGGACAACTCAACCAACATTGGTACATAAACCATTAGAGGGCACAAATGCAGGAAGTATGACTATTGCACCACTTAAATCCCGGAGTTTTGAGGTACCTTATAGGCATGGCTATAAGCACAATAAGAACCCTGGTAAAAGTAGGGTAAGGGAGAGAAATATAAACTGCTAGCACGATATTATTTCAACCACAAGGTCCACAACAACAAAGATGCATGCACCGCCGCCACTATACAAAGTGACAAATTAAAGAAGGAAGAAGGATCACCTGTAACTTGGATCAACATCGCCAGCACTAGCATCAAATGCTCCAACAAGAAGTGAAAGCGCCACAAAAAACGCAATCCAATAACGATCTATCATCTGATTGGAAGATCAATAAGAAAATGTAAAATACAAAAGCATGAGTGATACTATTTACATATATGGAGAAAGAAGTTTACTTTAACGGCGTGAGAGTTGCCTAGCATCAGCTGAATTAGGCCTGACACTATCTTTTCCCCAATTCTTTACAGAATTAACACATCAAATATAAAGAAAGCTCTATCAATCCAAGGAGAGGAATTCAATTTTAATTTACTAAGTTATGATGAATGATCTTGGCCATTTGATTAGCAGACGTTGGAGTCTTGGAAAGGGTTTTAGATGCACACATAAACGAAACAACACTGTATTTAATTAGTCATAAAGGAACTCAAACCCCATTATGTACATAATATGTTAAAAATATAACTTCCCAAGACACAAACCGAGCAAGATTTTCGATTAGTAAAAAATATGTTGTATTGTAAGACCAGGATTTTGAACAACTCATTTTAAATGGTACCATAATACGTTAAGAAGATGAAGAACATTATGCTCCACATCCAAGTAAAGTCGGGCTTGAAAATGGAATCTATAAACTTTCTGAGAACAAAGATTTAGTTGTAAAAAAACTACCCTTATAATCCTAGAACGCAATAAGTTCATAAAACTCATGTCCAAACTAAAAGAACACTAAATCAGCCTTGAAAAGAAGGCTGAAACGGTTATATGACGTGCTATGGAGCAGTGTTCTAAAAGTCGGCGACTAGGTCGGGGTTGGGGCCTCACCGAGTCGACTAGGGCCTAGTCGTTTGATTTAGTCGCTGGCCGACTTAGTCGGGCTCCAATCGGCGAATAGTCGGAAAAGTCTGAACAAATCGGGGTAAAAAAACAGAATATGTGAGGTTTTCGGGGCCGTACTGTAATTTTTTGGATGGGTTTATACCCTTTTCTCACCTCTTCTCACTCGATCGACTACTACTGGCTGGTGACTGCTGCTGCTACACAGAAGTGATCTTCTTCTTCTTCCTCAGATCACGTCTCTTCTTCTTCTTCGAGAATCTCAATCGCCTCTAAAGGGTCTCAGCCTCTCAGCTCAGGTAAGCTCTCTCTCATTCGTTCGTATCTCTCTCTCTCTCTCTTCGTGTATACACCAGTTTGTCTCTATTTTTTTTTTTTGTTGAAACTGATATCAATACCAGTCTACACAGTTTGTCTCGATCTCTGTTTTCTAATTTTTTTTTTTTTTTTGGGGTTTAGTTGCCACGGTGTTTGGCTCACTCCTTTTTATATTTTTAACTTCTCATTTTTACTTAGGGGTGTTTGGCTCACAAATGCCAAAATACATTATGGCAAAACACTTTTCCACATTTTGACATTGGAGGCAAGAAGTGAAAATGAGCTCTGGATGAGCTTTTTGACTTCTCATTTTTCACTTTTCTCATTTTGGTTAACACAAAGACCTCCGAACGTATTCTGCACATATCTCCCAAACACTACACCTATTGCAAAATACATTCTACACATTTCTCCCAAACACTCCTACCAGATTCAAAATACATTCTGATCATAATCCAAAAAACCAAAAAATTCAAAATGAAAGCTTGAAAATGAGGCTCTCAAACACCCCTAAGGCATTAAAGAAGTTGTCGGATGCTGGCATTGAGGGCCATTAACATTCACTCATAGAACATATTGGATTTTTATAATTGTTATTTTTTATACCGTAGGAAGACGGAAAATAAAATTGCTAACTTCAGTTGCTCCTGTAGAATAAAATCCGACTTTATGCTCAATGCCTCATCCGCTGACAAAATTTGTAGTTCGTGTGAAGTAAAATAACTAGTATTAAGATGTGAATAATCACGTACCTTTACACAACAATGACGATCCCATGTTTTTATGTTATTCTAAGGAAGGAGAATATATATATTTTACAAAAAGAAAAAAAGAAATCGGACTAGCCGATTAATCCCCAACTAATCCCCAATCCCCTAGTCGCTAGCCAGCAGCCAACCGACTTGGGACCGACTAGCGACTTTTAGAACCTTGCTATGGAGCTTCATATTGATGAGCCTAATCTATAGGAATCAGAGTTAGCAAGTCCTCTGAAAGTCAATTAGCCTTGTGCCACAAATCATACCCCAATTCCAGAATACAAGATAAGCAATTATCAACCCTCTTGCAATTCATAGAGGGAGCCTACTAAAGATTTCCATGTCTGGCAACTCCAAATCAATCCTAGAAATCTCACTTGTTGAGCATGTCTACATAAATAGAATCTCAAACAAGTCGATCTAAAAAAAGGTCTATGAATTGTACTGCTACTCATGGATCTGAACCTCAAATCTTACCCTACCCAATACCCATTTTTCAAAAATTGCAAGCACTCTTATTCATTGCCCTACGACCAAATACTCCAAATCTACCATCTATGGCTTGCTCATTCACATCTAACAATACTCAAAATTGTGGTATGCTCCGTCTTCGCTTCTATCTACATGTACCAGAATCAGCTCTCGAAATTGTGCTCCTTAAAGAAAAAGTCTTCCCAGAAAAACAGCCTTAGCCAATTTCCTTATGCCATTAGCAAACCAGCTAATTGGTAACTTCCAAACTCGGGGACTATTATCTGCTAAATTCTCTCTTCTTCGGTGGTGACAATTCCCATTTCTTAAGCATCAACTACTAGATGGTGTATCTTTCACTTGAAGGTGATAGCGAAACAAAATGACTCTTCCCAGGGATTATGTGAAAGAATGGCACTTCCCCTAATTTGCAGGGTTCTACATTTAACATCGAGGAATATAAGCAGACAAAGAACAACAAAGCTCTCAACTCTCTTGGCTGTGTTTGAAATTAAAAGGCTCGCTTTGCAATAAAGAAGTAGTATTGGATTACATGCGAGTGAACTAGGATAACGGCATATAGGAATGAGGTCGTATACGTGTTTTCTGGTACTACTCTACTCTCTACACACGTCTGCATATGCCAAGGAAAAACATAAAGACAATAGATCAAGCAAGCATCAAAGATTTGATTTTGTTTTCCTACTCAAGATGCTTCGATTTACTTGGATTTTTTATACAGAAATCGAAAGTCAATTGGGTTTATCAACATGAAACCAGATACTCAAATCTCAACAAACGACTGCATGAATATAGGAACAACAAGTTCGACTGAAACTTTAGGGACTTAAGAAGATATATTCGAAGAGATCGGATTTGGATTAAATAGAATCTTGAAAAAAGTTGGAAAAAAAAATGTCAAGGTTGAAGTAGATCCGGGTTAAAGGTGGGCATACCATGCAGATGACCTTGTATTCGTAGAAGGAGTAATCAAGTGCCAAGTAGAATCAAGTAATCTACAGCTGCAGCGGGCGATCGAAGACTCAGTGGTCAGCTACTCTGTCAATTTGGAGAGAGAAAGAGAGAGCGCGAAAGGGTCGCCCAAAATTCATCTCACCCACCAGTAAATTTCACAGGCATCGTTTGGTTTTAACAGGGTAAATTTCACAGGCACCCCTTCTATTTTATCACAATCACACTTTGCACCCCTGTATTTTTTATAGTCACATTATTTTACCCTTTTCGATTTTGCGTATCATAGGGGGAGTTTCCCAAATGATAAAATCTGCTCAAATCAACCCGGTTGATTTTAGCAAATTAGGAAGCCATTTGATCTTATCAAAGGTTTTATATCTCTTTAAGGGGGCAGCCTCTAATTTTCGCTTGATATTTCTGATCACTTTTTCTTAGCAAACAACATTGCGTTTCAGGGACTAGGCTTTGCTTTTGAAGAAAACCCCCTTTGAGGACTTGAGACCTGTAAAAAGTTTCTCCAGCACTCAGGGTGAAACCCATGCATTGATCAATGCATATCTTTTAAAGCTTCGGTTTTTTTGGGGGGGGGTCTACATTGTTTGGAATGAAGTATCCTTTGAATGTTGATAAAAAAAAAAGTGTATCCTTTGAAATCCAGGTAGTCAAGGCAAAGATCATTAGACATCGTGGAGTCCTCGTAGGCTTGGTTTTGAGCCTGTTTGCTTGACCCCCGTACAGTCATGAAGCCCCTTGAATGGTGTTAAGCTCCCAACTACGGAGTATTTCTTTTTCTTTTAGAATTTGTCATATGTGGCTTAGTTTATACCCCATTTGTTCATTGCAGTGAGAGAGATTCTAAAACATAAGAGCCTATTTCCAAAAATATGAGTAACCATCTTATGAAAAAGATGAAACATCAGTAATATACATTTACATAACAAACCAAAACCGACCAACTTCTCCACAATTGGTTTTGAATAGGGCATCGCCCTTGCTCACGACATAATTATACAAACACTAAGCAGTTTGGGGAGGAAATGTCACAATGCATCTGCCAACGAATACTAGCTATTCTCTACCATTATGAAACTGTGTGTGGACTAGACAAGCCTACTCCTATAAAACTCTAGAGACAATGAAAATATAACACGGGATACTGTATCATGTAAGACGTTGGATTTTCTCATTGATGTGCGTTCTCAGAAACTTGAGATCTCCATGTATCAAGACATTGCGAATATGGAAAAGTATGCATCACTTGAAAGATCTCAAATATAGGCAAGTGAGTTCCGGTCAAGGTCCGGCTGTGGACGACCTCTTGTGGGAGTCGGTGGCCTTTGAATGTTAAGCTCCTGCATGGATCAATATCAGTAAGTATTGCAGGAACCGACCAACCAAATATGCTGTTTATCTGTTGGGGCTGGATTCAACACGCAATATGTACTTACATTTTTAGCATAATCCAACCCACTTTTCAGAAAACAAAAAAGCAGAAGAAATAAGATGCTTTCAAAATATTGGAAACGGTTTTCCCATGGAAAGCGAAGCGGAATACAAATGACGGGTGCTTTTTCAAACTTTTCTTGACCATGTTCCGAAAGCAAAGAACAAAAACTAAGAAAACACTTCCAACTAAAGAGAATGTCACCTGCATCCATGCATCACCTACGAAACGCTCTGGAGATGTTTCTGGGGACTGAAGGGGAGGTGGCAGGGGATGAATCAATTTTGGAACAATAACTAACCCTCTGCCAACTACCAATATTGCACCAGCATTGTTCGCCGTCCCTGAATGCATTCTCTCAATTAGGTGACAAGGCTTGGCAGTTAGAAACGATAACCAAGTAAGCCCCAAAAAGGTGGACAATACTCTTACCACAATAATTTGTTGCAGAAAAAAGAGTGATCAACTGCCCCTGAGCAAACCGTTCAAATCCATCCATAACACATTCATGGGCTCTTATAATGAGCTGCAACTTGTTCTTCTTGCAAAAATCTGTCACTCGATCAGGCTGTAAGCAGGGGAAATGGGTCATGAAGGGCATATAGAAGGTGTACTTCAACTTAAAACATCATTAAGCATGAGGGATGCTTGTGTGTGAATAATTTAAGGTAGGGAACCGTATTAGACAAACTTCTTTATTCAAATTTGATCCTCGAGTAGCAAAGTCTAATAGTTTAGTTGAGACGTTTGAATGTTAAAAAGATGTTCTCTAGTGGGAGTTTGTCGACAAAGACCCCATTCATAATTTTTCACATTCCCCTGTTTTGTTGGTTAAACATCAATCTAGTAAAAGTAACAACATATAATGGTATATATCAAATTACCACATGAAAACATTCACGGCATGCAACATACAAAAAGAATCCGACAAAAAGATGCAGCAATTGACGAGGAGGAAAATACGCATAGAGATTCATTTTAAGTACGCATAATAACATGCCTACCCCGAAAGTAACAAGTCCAGGACCTCTGGCATTTGGTCTCAAACCCTCCACACTATCGTTTTCTGTGGGATCAGACCTGCACAAAACATGAAATGATGTTAACAGGAAATATTCTAGAGGACACTGGATGGGAAACTGAAAACTACAAATGAACTAAGTACCATAGAAGATCCATTAAGATAATAGAACCAGCATCCATCGTTATGGGTCTTTCAAGTTTCTCTATCTGTTCTACTGAATGTATGGACCTTCCTATGCCACCATGCATACAGATAATCTTTTTCTCAATGAGTGCAGCCAGCGGAAGATAATTAAAAAGTTGATTGAATCGTGTCCATGCCCAGATCCCATCATTCTCACCCTACAAATTCACACATTAAATCAGTAAACAACTTTCTTTCAAGATGCAACTGTTCGCATAGTCATCACTACCATACCATTCTCTCAATGCATTCAAGACGAAATCCAAAGAGTGCATTTATGTCAGCAGCCTCATGATTCCCACGTATCAAATGAACATTCTCGGGATACTCGATCTGAAATTCAAGATGGAACACTGCATTGTCAGAAATGAGTTGCGTAATTAAACCAAGTATCCAAATAACTATGGCAGAAACTTGCCTTCAGCGCAAGGAGCAAGGTGATAGTCTCCAAGCTATGCTGTCCTCGATCAACGTAGTCACCAAGAAACAAATAGTCAATATACCTGATACATAAAGAAAACATTGCTGTTAAACAATTCCAAAATGGTTTGGCATCAAGCAACTTGGATTTTTAATCCATAACATAAATGCAGTTATAAGTAGAAACAAAACATTCAACAACTGCGACCAGCAGAACCATTGAGCACCAGTTGCTACTGATTTTTCATTTTTTGCCTTGTCTACTCCAACCTCCAACGGCCAAAAATGAAAAAGAACATATTGAAAAGGAAAACAAAACCAAAACAGGGGGAAAAAAGAGAGAGAGAGCAACAATCACCGTTAGAACATCATAACAGCAAAGGCAACACTGCATGATGCAAAAAGAAATTATACAAATGAACGGCATTCAGGGACATACGAGGCGCACCCACAGCAATTCAGGTCATGTAGCCCTCCTTAATTGTCCACCATGGCAAGCATCACTTCCATGCATAGTTGTCAAAGGCGAAAGGCGTGCCGAGGCTCAAAGTCTCGTGGGGACTAAGGCGAGAGGCGAGGCACACGCCTTTTTGAAGCGAGGCGCACCTATGCGAAAAAAATAGAAAAAATAGCATACACCAATACTCTAACTAATAACACTAAGCCAATGAGTTTTACATAGCATACCATCCATAAGATACATAAAAACATCTACCAAGAGATGATCGAAACCCAAAAACGACACCCAAGAGCTGATCGAAATTCGAAACCCAGAAAGGAGTTCGGGTTCTTGCTGATCAACACCCATAAACAAGTTCAGGTCTACCTTCGATTGAAGGTTCAGGTTCTTGCTGATCGAAATTTGAAACCCAGAAAGGAGGGGAGAGAGAGAGAGAGATGATCTAGGGCTAAGACAGACACAGAATTATTTCGAGACCCACAAAATAGACTTTTACGAGACCCAAAATCGACGGCCAAGATAAGTAACCTAGGTAACAAATATCTAGGGCTGTGATAAAAATTCAATGAAGCGCGCTTTTTTGCGCCTCTCGCCTTGTTGCCTTTTGCGCCTTTGCGTCGCCTTATTCAAGTCGCCTCGCCAGGGTGTACCCCAGGCGCAATGGGTGCGCCTCGCTGCGCCTCTTGCCTAGGCGTGCCTTTGACAACTATGCTTCCATGTCAACATAAGAGCTGAGAGACGAACCATCTAGAGTACCAAACAAAGCTTTATTGACCTGAACCCAAGTTGTCTGCTCTCTACTCACTTAATTACCAAGCTGCAGTGCACAGATTAACTTAAATAACACACCACAGTACCAACGAAAGCTTCGCTAAGGGGAGCAGCAAGGGCCCTGGTCCACATGAATATTTAAAGAGCCTCCTATTACAAGAGGATATGTTCGAAATGCCATGGAAAATTAGTTTCTTCATTTGATACACCCCCAAGAAAGTTCGTTCACTCACCACACCCCCCAGCCCCGATAAAAAAAAGGGGTAGATATGTAGCTTTACCCCAGCAATGTGCATCAACCAAGCACATTCTCTTCAACCTCCTCTTATTACCAATCAATATCCCATGACATTTCCCTAAAATATACACAAATCAAGGTCTCATAGAAGCCACATTACGTGCAGAATAAAAATCAATATGCATCAAGGAATTCCTCTACAGTAACATATACCACATGATTTGAAAATGAAAGAGGCAGACGATCATGTAGCTTTGAGCAAAGGATCAAATTACATCTCACGTAAACAAATTATTAGTAAAAACTGAGATTATGCAGCCTTTGACAAAAATATTCTAAGGGCCGTAGGATATCCTGCGTAACAAAAACATCATGACAGATGATGTTTTGCTTCATTCTTATTTTTTCTTTTAAAGATTTGTTGTCCTCTGGTATGTTTGTACTCTTCCTCTCTATATACAGTATGTCTTTGATGCTGATACAATAAAGAATCATGACACAGACCGTCAACTCCAGATTCGCCTTTGCTTTTGTATTCAGACAAGCGAAATACAAAGAAAATATTGAAAATGTATAACCCAGATGTCAAACTTACGTTATGTCCCCTGCAGTAGAAGGAAATCCATACTCATCAAATAGCCGCATTAAATCACCAAATTGTCCATGAAGATCACCAAACACTTTGACAGGAGCTTTTAATTGGAGAACTGTCGGCTCATGCATAAAGATCTGTTCAGCAGCATAGCAAAGCTCACCCACTTCATAAGAATCCAGAAAAAACCTCCTGTTAGCAGGAGCTTTCCAGTTCCGAGGCCTAAGCAAATTAGAAATAATCTGCAAGAAAATATAGTATAATGAGATCATACTATCATGCGTTTCGGATATCCTTAGCAAACAAAGGAGGGGCAGAGAGACGTAGAAAATGTAGACAGCATGTAAAGAAGTGATATACTTGCCTTCTTATGCAAACCCTGAGGAGACCTCTGCCTAGTGATCTTTTTCGCAGGATATGACTGGTCATTATGCATGGGAACCATTCGTCTGCTCTCATTTTCAAAATGCTCCAAGGATAACTGCCTTACCATCGAACCCAGGTTCCCCCCTGCCTCTTTAGCAATTACAACCTGTTGAATCATCAGGGAAAGCATGTTACTGGAGTTCAAAGATGAATAAACCCTTTTTATCAACATAATGTTATAGCACGGGTATTAATAACTTTCAAAATTAGAATATGAGCCTAGACGACCTCTCCAGTCACAGCTAATTGGTTTCGAATTGGATGCTTTATGATAGTATCGGAGCTAGGCTTTCAGAGGCTTTGGGATAAGACTCCTTGATTGATTTTCCTGTTGTTCGTGGCATAAGTTCCCATGTTTTATAGTGATCCCTATATTATGAATCCTTTGTTTATCTCTACACGTGCGGGTCAGAGTCAGGAGACCCATGTGCAGGGGAGTCAAAGATATCGTCTGATATAGGGCATTTATAACCTCCGAAACTGGTATACGAGCCTGCATGGCTTGTCCACTCATAATAACGTAATAATGGAATCGCTTTAACACATAACAACATAATAGCATAGTACATACAGCTCTGGGGTGAAGCCGAACATCTGCCTCAATGTCACTGCCCTCTGATGTGGTCTCTGCCACCTGTGAGTTGCTATCTGATACAGAAGTTTCTTCCGCAGAAGTAGCAGAGGCTGCCTGAACAGCTTGCCACACAGCACTAGCAGCCTCAGCCTCAGCAGCAGAAGCCTCAGCAAGTTTCTCCATAGAGTACTTGTCCATGCTGATGGCATGAAAATGTGACACAATTTATTGTTCTGAACAAGAAATCAGAATATCAAATAATGAATTCGGGAACGGAAATTTTAAAACAAAAGAAAACCTCGTGCCACTGGAGGTGGAATTCTCAGGTATGCCATCTAAAAATGAGGTTGGAGTATATCTGGGACTTGTCGTAGGTGAAGCCCTCTCAGATGTTAATACGGGAGAATTAATGTCGGATTGTAAAGGCGAGTTTTCCGCCACCAGGAAATCATCTAACAGAATATCTGCACAGAAAAAACATAAGGGAGTTATACAGATAAGAGAAGGACAAGGAAAGAGGAAAGGGGTATGGAAAATGCAAAACTAAGCTTGATCAGTTGCTCAATATGGGGGTCTACAGGTTCACATCCATACATAAGGGGGTCCATTCCCGACAGCTTAAGCTCTTTGGCTATCTAAGTTCTCCATCATCTTATAAAAGCTTCGGTTTTCGGTAGTCATGGAATTAAACCTCATCTCGTGCATTTTTTTCGCACTATTTCGGTATGTGTCCACTCCATTTTGCTTGTGTTTTTGGACCATTCTATTTGCTTATCTCTTAAAAGTTTTAAACTTTTAACAGAAAACAAGGTAGAAATGAAAGTTCGGTACAGTGTGACCCTACTGATTCAATAGAAGTGGAATGACATGCGTTCTGCATCTACTGATTCAATGTCTTTACCTCCTCTGATACCACCATAAATATATACTCGAACCCCAACAGACGCAGCTGCATGTCGACAACGACGCATAAGCTCCACAGAAGGATCATTATCAGTGTGCCCCTTGCTTGTTCGTGAGGAAGTCACCAGCCCATTTCTATCCAACCAAACTCCAGCAGCAGTGTCCAATACTTCAGACAAAAATACCACAAATGATTGACATTCTCTTCAATCGGTGGAATATAGTTTACCCATGCCACTGAAACAAGGAGTGAACCCAAACTTACCTGCAATAGCCGCTTCACCTTCAACTGCCCGTCCTCCTCTGAGAGCACCTCCTGTAACATGCAATCTAGCCGCAACAAAGACCTAATAACCAGCAACAGCGATTAGTGCAAGACAGAAATGACAAAAAACATACAAAACTGAAACGCCAGGCCCATTAACAAACATAACATAGTAAGTATACCCAATATGAAAATCAATTGGGTAGAGATAGAGAGAGAAAGACATAAAAACAGTTCATTAGGAAAGGACCGTTGTCCTAACTCCCATCTGTACATGCCTATCACTTACGGCAGCATGTTCATATCTTGGTGAAGGCGACACCCCGGGTGCAAGAGTCCACTCCCACTGACCATTCCTATGCATGAGCAGCCCATAAGCATCTGCCAACGGCTGCAGAGGCACACGACAAATACAATCAGGGTAAGAATCATTATCCTAAGCATCAATAGAAAAATCAATAGAACAACGAAAATGACATAAGCTATAGCTCAGGAAAGCTAAGATGCTTCGGAAAACTGGAAAACTTTTAGAGACACATTCATAAGATTAAGCTTTGATGATTCTGCTATTTCATTTGCTTTTTTTACCGTTTTACTTGGTACAACAATTTGCATATAAACCAATGGAAACTCCAGATATGACAAAGTAAGATACAATAATTAAAAAAAAAAACGGTAAGCTCTCTGTCATATGCAGCATAATTAATAATACAAGTCCGCTCTCTCTAATATTCATATTAACCAAGAATCCAAGCTTTCACAAGAACAACAGATCATACTGCGCCTGAAATATCTCTTCCCCCACACAGCAAAAACATTCCATCTGAGCGAGCACTGGCTGTTGCGTACCTACACCAAGTAACGCAAAATCTTTTTAAAAAATAGTACCTAATGAATGCAGATATTCGAGAATTTGGACTGATTGGTATAAATGAAAATATATAATAGTAAAATTGTGGTGCTTCAAAACAACTTCCACCCAAACAAGGCGAGGTCTTTTATTAAGTATGACGCAAAAGTAAGCCACCACAATCAGCAGTTTACGTAACAGCAACAGAGAAGAATGTTAATCTTGCATGCACAAGTCCTACAAAAGCCAAGTACAGTAATTTTCCGTCCTTATGATATCCACCAGAAAAGGGAAGGTAAAAATGGGATACTCCCTCTGTTCCTGTTTGTTAGTCCCCCTCCAGGAATCCAACTTTTTAAAGGGGCTTCATAATTAGGGGGACATATTTTGAACTTTCCTAATTTGCCCCTCAAAACTTATGAATAATTTGTGTTGGAGTTTTGGAACTTAGGCGGGAAAGTACTGTACCATATTAGAGGAAAAAATTTCTCCTAAAGCTCCCAAGTGGCGGTATAAGTAGGCTGGGTTCCTGATAATAGAATTCAAATACCACCCCAATTTCAAAAGCTAAAAGAGCATTAAATGAGAATATCAAGAAGGGGAGCAAAAAAGGAAAGCTGGATACTTTTTCATATTGACTTTCTGAAGTGGACATTTATTTTGGAACATCCAAAAGAAGGAAAGGTGGACCATCAAACAGGAATGGAGGGAGTATGAAGCAAAAGCAAGAGAAGAAAAAATGACAGAGACCGGAGTTTTTCGCTATGCCACGATGAGAATAAGTTCGACATCATACCAAAAATCTCTTCAAGATTGGAAAGTTGGCACACACCGACCATATGGATGGATTGCTGATTAATTCAAGGGGAGATTAAAAGCTACTCCCATGACATGCAACTCAAGTAACTCCAAAGTACGAGATAAAAGGTAGGATTGAAAGAAACTAGGGGTGAAAGTGTAAACCGAAGAAACCGGACCGAATCGGGAACTGGACCGAACTAGCCAGTTTCGGCTCCCTTTTAATTCATCCGGTTCGGTCCCGGTTTGGTGAGTTGGAAAAACTGGAAAACCAGTCCAGTTTCCGGTTTAGGAGTGTTTAGAACCAAACCAGACCGGACCGGTATGCATATAAATGTACTCAAAACACAAGGGGTGGGAATTGAACCCACAACCAAACGCATGGGAAGCCTAGCACTTAACCACTTGGCACTGGCAGGCCAACCCTTTACGTTTGAAGTAGGAAATAAATATAGTATTTATTACTTATTTGGCGATTCCTTTAGCCCTAATAAACCAAATCGACAAATCCCAAATCAGTCTCTCTCTCTCTCTCTCTCTAGACTTCCATCTCTGTTTCTCTCATCGTCACTCTCCAGCCACCGCCTCACCTCTCTCGCTCTCGCCGCTGATGCAGTCACCGTCCGATGCCTTCGTCGTCACTCAGCATGTCTCTCTGTCTCACCCTCTGTCACTCCGTCATCGTCGCCAACGTCCGGCGCCACCATCGTCGACTCATCATGGTCTGAGGTAAAATACTAAAATCCACCCTTTTCGTCATTGTTTGTGTTGGTATTGCAACAAAAACATGATTTTTGTGACCGAAATGTTCAGATCTGGACTTTTAAATAGTGTGTCTGCAAAAAAAAATCGTGATTTTTTTGGATCTGGAATGGTGCTTTCGTTTTCATCTCTCTCTCAATTTGATTCAGTCAAAAACTGGAAACCGGACCAAAACCGGCGGAAATCGACCAAAACCGGACCGGTCTAGTTTCGACCTGTCCCGGTTTCCTCACTCCCCAAACCGAATGACCAGTTCGGTCCCAAAAAAGTCCCCAAACCAGGCTGAACCAGACCGCTTTCATCCCTAAAAGAAACTACTCAGCTTAAAGACTAGGACTTAAAACAGGCACTGGTGATCATCCACTAAAGAAATTGGACTGGAAAAAGGAAATGAAGTAAATGAGGACCAGTAAATAGACAAGATAGGATAAATAATGGACGTGGGGAACAATTTTGCTTTTATACATGCCAGATTGTGCATGCATTGCAGAAATTATGTGCAAAAAGAGGCAGGATTGATAAATACTAATCACCGTAAAATAATAACTCACTAGAATTTATAACAGGCACTGGTGATCATCCACTAAATAAATTGGACTGGAAAAAGGAAATGAAGTAAATGAGGACCAGTAAAAACAAGTGAGGGTAAACAACAGAGATGGGGAACAATTTTTGCTTTTATACATGTCAGATTGTACATGCAATGCAGAAATTATGTGCAAAAAGAGGGAGAAAAATGGAGGGAGTAAAAATAGAAGGGGGAATTGGGAAACATGGAACAAGAGAACCACTCCTGCTGAGACACAACTACTTTGGAAGAAAATAGAGCCCATTTCTGATTTAAAAAAATAATAATAATATGCCGGTGGTATGGTAACTCGAATCAATTAAACAGACAAGAGATCGATTTATTTCCTTGCATTCACCTAAATATAACAAGACAACAATCCAGCTTTTGAGAGTTTTCTAATCTCAAAAGGCAACATCCACCCATCCACCAGGGAGTATATTTCAACATTAAAACTATACGAGCTACCAAGGTACAGACTCTCAATTAATGCAGCAAAAGAAGTTCTCGAGATGATGGATATCTTTGCATATTTGTTAAAACAAGCTCTACTCATCAAACTAAAAGCACCTGATACCCAAGCCTCAGAGCAGTCACCAAGACTAACTTTACATGGTGAAAAACAATTACACTCACATTCTAGCAGAAGGTCTATCACCTTCTGGATTAAGCCTCTGCCACGCATAGGGCTTCTGAGCAGTATCTAGAGCCCAGGCGTCCGACAACACTCTTTTTCCTACAGAAAATAATCACAGATATAAGTTTTAACGTGAAACACACATGGCACCAGAAACATGATCAATCAGCATGGTTAAAATGAATGGAGATGGAAAAGTAGCTGACACCAGCTTTAATTTACTGAAATCAACCAACTGAATTCTAATTCAACAATAAAGTAGAGGCATAATTGTCGCAACAATAAGCCAAGCCTAGGTGAAACGACCCTTCTATATGGCTTTTTCTTCGTTCTTCTTTAGGAAAAGGGCAAACTGTGTAGCTACTTCTTAGTTCTATAAGTTAGCTCCTCAATCCACTAAATAGAGATGGTAGAACTTCATGGCAGGACCCTCTGCTGCCACAGATGTACTCTACAAATGTGATACTCATTCCTGGAATAGTCATATCCAGTTGGGAGATAGTCTTAAAGTACTTATACCTTGAGGGTACTCCATTGATTTGTTGGTTTGATATGGATTGGTATAGCGGAAGTTGCAGTCAATCTATTTGTCTTTCTCTTTCTCTCAGGGGAAATAGTACAGGGTTGATAACTACTTACTGATTTGCTGCAGATCTTAAATTACATAATCAATAAGCTAGGTATTTACAGCAGATTATTCAATAATCTCGTTTTATTTTACTTTCGCTTAGGACTTATAATCAAGGCTAAGTAAGTAACCACGTCAAGTGCAGTGCTAATTTTTAAAATTTCTACCATGTTCAGTGTTTTTATCATTATCTACAGACATGAATTTTTAGGCATAAAACAATAACACCACCCTTGACTGGATTTTATATCAACTCTCTAGTCTCTCCCCAAGCTGTATTTATTAAGTCTTGTTCATCCCTCCAAGCAAGCGGCTGAAAAGATGCTTTGCATTCTAGCACTTGGAAATTGTTTTCTCTGTCATTTCCCTTTTATCATGATTTTTATTTCTCCATTTCCACTCAATTTCTATCCCTCATTTCTTGTGGCGATTCTAGCATACATTGGACCAATTTTGTACAGGGTTAACCACAGACCAAAGGCAGGTATTACGCAAAGTAATTAAGAAACTCTATGTATCAAAGTCTAACCACTGAGGAGACCCCAATTATTGTTCAACAACATGTTTCTATATATGTAAAATCGCAAACACTTCAATAACTTTGGTGCCGAGTCTTTCTTGGAGAAATGCTAGTTCTCACTTGCTCGAACTATCCGATGGCAATTTTTCCTAGCATTCCACATTGTCTCTGGAGTGTAAGATCAACTCACAATCGTTTGGACAGAACAGGATACATTGATACTTATAGCCATAGTGAACCTTGAGGCAAGCATTATCCAAAAACTCTGGAGGATAGAAGTATTCACCAAAATAGAATAAAACCCGACCACAACACTTTGCATTGTCTCCACATACCAAATCTTCCACCTTTGCAGAAATAAAGATAGCTTTGAATTGAAAAAAACAAATAACATGAAAAACTTGCGATAATAATGGATAGCAATCTTGCCCTCACCGTCGTTCCCGCTGACAGTAACGAGGTATCTTTGGCAAACCAAGTCCATTACATGGCCATATCGAGGCCCAGGACCCTGGCCTTGAACAACAACTCTACATAGGAAAATACAGTAACCAAAGTCAAGATTCAAGATAAAAAGTGATGGAAAGAAAAAACAGTTTCAACTCTCTCTAGAAGGTAGGGTTTACCTATGCCACTTGAATTTGTCATTGCCCAAGTCAAGCACGTAAAGGTCATCCGTTGAATGCCCAGCAGGCCCTATCCCGCCCTAGCAACAGTACATCAATCTAGATTATCAACAGAAAACCCAATAAACAAAAAAATAATCAATGTCCATTCAAATTCTGTCATTTTAATTACCTGAAACACCACCATGGTGCCAACTGCAGCTGCAGCGTGCGCTGCCCTAGGAGAAGGTGGGTCACCGGCCGGTCGGAGTCTAATTAAATCAACACAAAAATGTACCGATAAGGATAAACCCTAATTCCAATAATTCACCAAAACCCAGTTAGTAATCCAAGTATGAGAGGACATGCCTGGTCCATTTTCTGGTGAGAACGTCATAAGAATGGATACAATTCGTCACCCCAGCTAGCCCTAGAACGTAATTGAGAAAGGAATTCAGTATAGATAGATACATACATACATAGATATAGAAAGAGAGAGAGAGCGCACGGATTCCGGGAGCGGAAGAGGAAGCGCCGCCCTCGATGGCGGTGGCGCCGCCGAAGAGGATGAGGCGGGGGCCGTGGGTTTTGGTGGCGGCGACGGCGGTGAGAGTGTGGCTGCAGCGTGGGCCAGGGGCGTCGTCGTCGGTGTCCCAGTAAGTCTCTAAAGAACGATAGGTCGGAGCCGGATAGAAAAACGGCTTTGAGCCCATCTAGACTGGACCAACAAAACCACCACCACCACCACAAAAACAACAACAAATATCCCAAATTTTCTCAATTCCCAGTCCAAAGAAGTCAATGGCTAGAGAGAAGTCAAAAGAACTCTATCTAATCAAGATAAAAAGCTAGATCGAAGCAATCACTACGTCTCTTGGTGGTGGGCTCTTCCACCTAAAACGGACCCTCTCTCTCTTCTCTCTACATATACGATTGCAAACGTCGACGATTAGGCCGCCGATGGGGAGAGATTTTATGGGCAATTGGGATTTGGGATTTGTGGAATGATCGACAGTGAGGAATTTTGCAGTGTCCTGTAATACTAGCTGGATTTGCAACCTCTTTTTTTGAAACACAATGAGCTGTATTTTTCAACTTGAATATACGGGGTGCCTGTCTGTTATAGGAGTATATGGTATATGTAGTGCTAAAGACACGCGCATACGGCGGCGCGTCTATGTCTCTCTCTTTTACCAGTCCAGTCCACCTGTGCTGAATCTTCCTTTTCATACGGGGAGTTTATACTCCTACTTTCCATGTGACATCAACAGGTTTCTCTCCACCTTGTCTGAAAGCAAGCAAATAAATTCCCAAAAGTATC
Organism: Gaultheria prostrata; assembly: GCA_036023075.1. Taxonomy (NCBI): domain Eukaryota; kingdom Viridiplantae; phylum Streptophyta; class Magnoliopsida; order Ericales; family Ericaceae; genus Gaultheria; species Gaultheria prostrata. The sequence continues at coordinate 14,222 of JAXBDA010000066.1, read as the reverse complement.
ATAAAAAAGGAAAGCAAGTAAATGGTTGGACTTCCAAATTCCATTTAACGTTACATGGAAAATAGAAGACGGGTTTGGCTCCATTCTCCTAAATTTTTTGTATAATGATTCTTTTTGGTATTTTTTATTTTTTGTAATTTTTATTTAAATTTCTATCTTTTTTTTTATTAATCATTCTTATCGACGAGAGGATCTGAAAAGTAAATGAATACATTTTAGACAAAAAATGATAATTGTTTGATATTTATTTCGTCCTTAGTGAATTTTTATTTGCTTTTGGTTAGGACTGAAACTAAAACTTGCCAATTAGAAAAAACTGGACCGAAAATTTGGTTTGGTTTTTCCCAAGTATTGGATCGGTTTGTTTTTTAATTTTTCCAAAAAAAATAAAAAATTAACCAGTTTGGTTTTGATTCCATTGAAGTAAAAACCGTTAAAAACTGAACCGAACAGTTATATTTTTATATAAAGATACTAGCATAAAACTCGTGCTATGCACACAAAACAAAAACACGATAAATGTAAATTAAAAAACGGAGTGTATTTATGTAATCCAATCATTCCTAATTGATTTTGTAAATATATGTATTGCTTCCATAACAAACAAAATAACTCAGATTTCATTTCTTGTTCGAAAAGATACCGTAAAGATAATTTCTGAAGTTTATAAGATTAAAATAAAACTAAAAAGTGTACAAATAAAATGACACTTATCGCATCCACAGCCTTCACACTTGTCGCATCCACATTCATCTTCACTAAATGCCATTTGCTTTAATATTTAGTATATTTACTAAACCACCTTTAATATATGGCATAGATTATATTTACAATATAATAGGGTACCGAAGAAAAAGATTTCTTATCCTTATGGTGAATTTTCACTATAGTATTTTCGGTATTTTTGGACGACGAGTTGTCAAATCATACATTAACTGCATCAGACATTAACTAATTTGACAACTTGTAGTCCAAGAATACTGAAAACCTTAGTGTAAACTCAGCATTACTACCCATATTTGGGCTACAATTATTGTTGGACCTAACTATTGTTGTGTTATGATAGAGTTTTAATCCAAATTTGTTAATCTTTTGGCCCAATAACAGGAGAAAAAAAATCTAGTGATCCAAGCCCAATTTACATTTCGGATCAAAACCGATAAAATCGAAAAAGAATGGTTGAACTGAATAACATCGAACCAAACCAAACCGAATATCAAACAGTTTGGTTTCGGTTTATACATTTAGAAAGTGAAATGGTCGGTTCGGTCTAGAAAAATGCCAAAAATCATATTGAACCGAAACGAACCGATTACACCTCTACTTTTGGCCATAATTATTTATTTGTAGACTCCTCCCATACCAAAGGAAATCAGATCTAACTTCAATTGACGCAGGAAAAGTTCATGGTCAAAAAATACACATACTAATTTATTTATGTATCCACACACTACAATACTTAAATGGGACATAATCTAACTCCGAATTGTCGAGGAAAAGTCGTCTGACAATAAGGAGTTATAAAAAGTTCTACTTGCTAATTACTCCATTATTTCGCGTGTTGACTCAAGTCATTTACCGGTTGTAATTGAGCATCCGCTAAAGACTATACATATTTATCTCCAATCTAATTAATTTTTACGAAGCCGGATACGTAAATATAAATAATGGGACACAAGTCACATAACCTTCTTGAATGCTTCTAGGATATTGCGAAGACTTATTTGTTGGCTCTAGATATCTCCCACGTAGGGTGTGGAACATGTACTAGTATTTTTCCTCGCAGAAAATTCAGATGAACACGTGATGCGCTTTTCCTCAACAATGACCAAAGTCATTAACCAAAAGACGTTTTAACATTTCTTTCGTGACTAAAAGGCACAGTACCACGGTCTAAGGTCCCATCTTAGAATTCACTCTTTTATTCGACGGTAAAAGTGTTCGGACCAACACAACTAATTTATTCACCAGTTTGGTCATAGAAATGTCATCCACGCCAGAATTAATGGGTTTACAAATAAATTGCTATTTTTTTGCAGTCTGACCCCAACAATCGAACCTGGACAATGGCGTGAAGAAGCCACATCAATCAACCGAACTAATCCTTGAGACTAGTCCCATCTTAATTAGGAACACATGGTAAGCATCTTACCTTAGACAATTTCTCCTTCTCCTTATATTGTCGTAGCCACAAAAGAAAACTTCAACAAATTCACTCAGTCGCCATTTTCTTCGTTTTGGTGCCGTCAGCGTATGCTTGGTAGAAAGTAGAAACAAGAAATGAAGCTTCCATGAGTCTTCTTCTACTTCAACCTTTCTCAGAAACAATTCACTGATTTCACTCAGTCAACATTCAATTCCGTAGACACACCAAACTGACTTGTGTCGAGTCCCACATGGACCCCTGCTATAGCTTATCTCCAATAGTCAACTACCCGAAGCAATTTGCACGCTGACCCAGTTTTTTTCCAAATGAAAAGCGTGGAAGGACCAACCACGCGTAACAGTCGGATGTGATCACAGTCGGATGTGATCACAGGGACTCCATACCCGAGGCGGGACCCAAAAGGAACCAAGGAGCCATAGCTTCTACCTCGCCACGAAAAACTAGTGGAACACACACCGTTGACGCAGTTGGTTGCGTGGTTGACTAAATTTATCTAGGTCAAGGTTTAACTTTTGACCACCACTAACCGCAACGTGTATACCGTAATCCATAGAGCAATGCTATATCACCCTTTTTCATACCCTGTAATTGATATCACCCACTACAATAAAATCTACTGAACTCAATGGATTATTCGGATTACAAAAATTAAATCCGCCAAAACTCCCAATCTCATGATCAGGGTCTTTTTAACTCAGACAAGTAATATCAACTGTGTACAACAATCATCGTAAACATGACAAGGAACAAATGATTATACTGCCCACACGAAGACTAACTTTCTTTAACAAAAAACTATTAAGGTTGATAATCAGGGGCAGGGATTCGGGTAGGTTGTGTGAACCTTGTTAATATCTGCAATAATTTCAGGATTAAGCTCCACCTTGCATGCATCCAGGACTTCTTGGAGCTGCCACAACTTTGTTGCTCCAAAAACAGCACTGGCAACGAGAGGGTGTTTCAAAACAAATGCTGGCCAAAGAAACCAAGAGTTAACTCTGACTCTCTGAGTGAAGAATAGATAATGAGTTACAACAAACACAAAGGACAATAATTGGATGAATAAGCTACAACAAGACATTGCACAGGAACAAGGGTATTAAAAGTAATTCCCGAGTTGCATCTGCATAGATTTTATAGTCCAGCGTGCGTGCGTGTGTGTGTGTGTGCGTGTGTGTGTGTGTGTGTGTGAGAGAGAGAGAGAGAGAGAGAGAGAGTTATCATACCAACTGCAAGAGATACAGGATGAAGACCATATTTTCCTGCAATGTCTAGATATGCCTGCAAAAGATTAGTTAACTACAAGTAAAGTACTTATCATGAAAGTTTGTTGCTTAACGAGGCAGAAAACCACAACATGTGATCCCATTAAGCAATTTGGATCAGACAAAATTGACAAAGAATCTAACAAGAGCTTTAGCACTTAGTTGAAACCAAGAGGAATTAGTATTCCCCAAACCTTTTTACTGAAAAGCTCTTGAGCCAAATATTTTTTCATGCTAGGCATAGTTAAATTTTTCACAATTCAGAAAGAAGAAATTGTCTCCTCAATATCTCCACTTACAATAAGCTAAATTATCTACCACGACAATAGCAATACTAAGTGCGAAGAATATACCATACTTTGGTAGCTTTTTGCACACTGGGGCTGGACAGGTTGTATCTGGACTCCCCTTCCGAATATCTACCTGTGGAAGAATGGTGCAATGAGGTAGATTCACAAGTAGGTAGCAAGATCCAAACAAGATGGTGATTCAACCTTTAAAAAGATTCAAACGAGCATCAGCTGGACCCCCGTCTGGTAAGAAGTACTTTCCAGAAAGTATGCCCATTGCCAGAGGGCTATAGGCCAATAAGCTCACCCTGAAAAAGTCTAATTGTCATAAAGGGAAAGCATCACCAAGGGAGAACTGAAAATCAGGACAAAAATTCCCTGTAAAGAATACTATTTGATCAGACATGTACATGTGAGGTCCTCATGACATAAAAATAAAATGGCAGCTTTGCATCTAAAAGATCTCTCATTGAACTAGCAACCTAGCCCAAGTGGTCGGGTGCTTGTTCCCCTTGCCCTTTTAAATGTCCATTACATTGATGTTCTTTCAAGTACCAAAAAGAAAAAAAGACATCTCCTCTCATATTGAAAATTTCAGTGAACTTGCAGCAAGAAAAACATTGTTCCAGAAGTGCAACTAGAAGGTGCGTAATTGAGTCTATTGCTTAATGTTTCCTCACGCCAACCACCGGTTATTGTATATGATTAACAAGTGCAAATAAACAAAAACCACTCAAGTTCTTCCATGTCGTGTGTGTACTTATGCCAGTTCAAAACAAAATTTGATGCTTCTAAGTACCAGACTATCATGATTACATATTTCCTTTACAATAAGCCCAGACACTACAGGATTGTCATAAGAAGTCCCCCAACTAAATTTTAGGACCCAAAACACTAGAGGCAAGACATAAAAAGGAAAAAACACAAGAAGAAAAATGAATGGAATAGCTTATAAGAATACACATAGAAGCTTCAAGGAAGTTGGGTCCAAACTATGAAGGAAGAAAATGTTAAGGTCGAATTTAACGGTGCTAAACTTTCATTTCAACTTGTTAAAGAACACAATTCTTATAGATACAACCATTTTTTAAACGAAAGGCTAAATGAACATGCTAAAATAACAAGAAAGTAATCAGATATAATATAAATCTATTAGAGTAATAAAAAATCTACAAACTTCATCTTGGAAGAAAGATTTGATGTTAAAAATTTCAGCAACATGAAAAAACTAGGGACAAATTACTCAGTATCGCCCATGGAATACCTCTCATGATGACAGCATTCAGCCATCCCACAATCAAAAGCCCAGCAGAGTAAGTGGTATGAGTTCTAGAACAAATAAAGGAGTAAAACGTATGTATCAGCTTGCCGATGCACGTGCATCACACAAAGTCACAGTGATGAAGAGTTGGTATTCGGATCCAGAAGTGAACGTACAATACCTGCACAGATACTATCTTAGGACGGCCAGGGCCACATCCGGCTACGTGAAGAAACTTCATTATACCATACGGCGTTTCATTACTAAGCCCAACATATCTGATCTATGATCAACATGGTCGACGACATTATAAAATGAACTGATACAGGGACAGAAACCCACACAACTCAGGCAGCAGAACCTAGAAATCATCACTAACCTTACCAGCATCAACAGCTCTACCAAGACCATCAAGTTGTTCCTCTATGTCTACTGAATCAAACTGCTTAATTGGGTCATACTCAGTTTCTCCAAACATTGGAACATACCTACATGAAAAGAGAGGAAACGGTTTCAATAGTTGTGGAGTGCGAAAACGAAAATATGTGATAGAAGTTTGTTTTCGTGCTAAATGAAACATCCGTCCCTGATTTCAAAAGTTATTTATCTATTTGTCCCTTATCATCAACATAGTTTTCGAAAATGTAGGGTAAGATCAACATACAAACCGATCGGGCCAATGAATTTGATAAAGGTCAATGTAATCAGTTTGTAGGCGGAACAAACTGCATCAATTCAATAAACAAAATCATTAGCAAACACGTGACAATGACATCAAATGGAAGATTCATGAATCTAACTGAATGCAAAGACATTGTCTCCAACGCAGAAGAAAGGAATACAAAGCACTGTTTGCACCACTACAAAGATTCAGACCTTAAAGTTAAACTTAAACAACTCATTGCAACATTGGTCAGTCATTTTCTATTTGTTTCGGTAAGTCTTTTTTAATCAGTGCACCCCTAAAATAACGTAACGGAAGAAAGTGTGCCCAAGACAAATTCAAGGCTATCAGCTTCCGGACAACACATCACAATAACATAAAGCATGCTGCAGATAAGGTGTCGTAGAACCCTTGTGTGAAAATCCCTCTCGTCTTGGGGTAAAAAAGCAAAAGAACAATAACTAAATAAATAAACAAAAATGGCAGCATTAACTGAAGACAAAATCTAAGGAGGGAAAAACGTTATTCACAGAATCACAGGTCTATTTCATGTTTTATTGCCTTCTCATTCTGTATCCGGAAGCTGGATTGTTGGAAAAGAGAAGCAAACAGAATGGTGTATGGCATTTAGAATATCATGAAAACTTTCCCAAAGCACAATTAGTGTTGCACATGTTTCATTTGATAAACACAATAATCAGGTTAAGGTTATCTGATATAGTATCATAACATTCATACTAATACCCACTTATTCAAGGAAACTGACACCAGATTTTAGTTGAGCATGGAAAACCTGTTGTCAATGGCCTCAGTAATATTCCTTGCATCCAAACATTTCGGTCCACCTCGAATCCAGGTCATTTGCCCAGACGGCCCACTTACCTGTATCAAACCATTCAGGATAACATTGCATTCAAGTTCTTAAAGGAGGACTTCAAACGTAAGATGAGAGAGTGAATCCAAAGGAAAATGATTCAATTCCAAGCAGAATACTCCAGGTGAGAAATTTCCACAAAAGCAAGGCATAAAAGTATCTCCAACCAACTCTATTTCTCCAAAATGTGGACAAAAGTTTTTCCAATGGATAATTTAATTTCAAACCACGATATGAAGAATTAAGTTTTCATCACGCCTCCACAACCACTTTTTGCATAAAATATGTTGGTTCTGATCTACAAAAGGAAGAATTTGGTGCTGATGCTCTAAACAAACTTAAATAACTTCTGCATTCCTTGATGGCACAAGTGAAAAGACAACGGAAGCCTCACAACGAACCCCTTTTGTATTCGTTCAATTCCACTGACATATTCAAACAATGTTGTAGTACCGATTCAAAACAGGTGTTTTTGAAGTTTTGCTCAACACTCAACAGCATCCATAGAATACACATCACCAGATATGTTCGAACAAAACAGACGTGCCAAGAGCAAGACCACATCTCTCATTCTCATAACAAATAAAATGCACAAAGAAAAACCTTTGTAGCCAACACTACACGATCGCGAGGAACTTTTCTCTCTCTCATCCAACGGCCCACGTACTCCTCGCTCCTACCTTGAGTTTCTGCGCGCTGAGGCACTGGGTACCTGATTTTTTCAAATTAACGTATTTTTCTGAGCTAAATAGAAGCTGAATTCAAAAAGTTATTGAACAGGCATAGGAGAAGAGATATGGGTACAATTACATTTCTGCAGAATCGAAGAAGTTGATACCAGAATTGAAAGCTTTGTCGAGGAGTAGAAAAGACTCATCCAACGAGTTTTGCTCGCCGAACGTCATGGTTCCTGCGAGAAAAGGGGACATTGAACTCTTGGATTGAAAATGAAGATGTACATGGAAACGTACAGTGAAGAGCAATTGAGAGAGAGAGAGAGAGAGAGAGGGGACAAAACCGAGGCAGAGTCTTGAGACGGTTAAATCAGGAGCGAGGTTGAAAAGGGGAACAGCCATTGGAAAACCCTAGAAATTCAAGTTGCTACAGCGAAGCAAAAAATAAACGACTCACTTGGGTTGATCAAAAAAAAAAAACTTGGGTTGGCATCAGACGCAGAGAGATAAGATCTGTTTGAGAGGGAAAATGAAAGAAGAAGAAGATAGAGCGCGGAAAAAAAGAGTGGAGATGCAGGGGATCGAACCCTGTGCCTCTCGCATGCAAAGCGAGCGCTCTACCATTTGAGCTACATCCCCACTTGCTTGACGCATCTTATATTTACCATGTTTTCAAATAATTTGACAAACAAACTCTCACGTATCTAAACGCCTGGATACAGCATTACCCCGTTTACAGAGTTACGTGGAGGGGCGGGGTGACACATGCTACTTAAAATATGAATGATTTGAATCATTAAAAAAAAAAAAGCATTTAAAATACTTTTATTTCAAGATCATAGGAGAATGTGGCGGACGTAAGATTTGTATCAAGCAGGGGCCGAATCACATGTATTTTCATATTCATAATAAAATATATACTATATGAGAATATATATTGTTACTTGCGAGATCCGAAGAAGAGACGATATTGTGTGCATATACATAGCCACTGTTTAATTTTTATACATGTAACCTAAAAAATGACTGATAACTTGAAATTTTAGAAATTTTTACACCACACAAATAGCATTTGTAAGAATTTTTTTCGCTCGAGGGACTTGCAGGTGCCAAACCCATAGAATTTTTATTAATTAACTTGAAAATTAGTATAATATACAAGGATACTTGGAATTGTGCAGGAGCTCGGGTCCCCCTTGCACCCCTTGGAACTGCCCCTAATAGGAGAATTAAATTAAGCCTTTATTTCTTTTTTTAAGGAGAAATAAAGCCCAGAACAAAGTCTGACTTTGTAATTAATATTTCTCTTTATATTTTTACGGGAAAAAAAATTATCTACTAAAAAATATACAACAATATCACTATCAATAGGGAAGTGATTTTCACACCCCCAAATTGCTATTCACACCTCTATTTTATTTTATTTTTGTCTTTTTAGTGAAATTTTTTTGTATCAAATTTTCATTAAAAGACAAAAAAAAAAAAAAAATTGAGGGTGTGAATAAATTACCTATCAATAGACTCCCAACAATAGCATCCGGAAACCTTCCTGGCTTCATCCCAACCCCAATGACTGTCCTATAGTCATATAGAAACCTCTCAAGTGAGCCATTCCCCTGCATGCCCTAATCTCTCCTCTAGCCCTTCAAAACTTCATTGTTATAATCTCACAAATGAAAATTTTGGAGAGATGTGAAGGGATAGATTATAGAGTGAAGCTCATCCTCCCCAAAGAGCCAGAGGCCACCAACATCACACTAAAGTATTCAGCTACGTGACACCAACCAATTACACCTAAAAACAAACCAACCTGGGAAGTATGTTAGTGCAGAATTTTGAAGTACTATAGGTTATCGGTAACTTAGGTTCTGTTGGAGAGACCGAAAATCACAGATTACTCCCAACATCGCCTGCCTAGCTTTCTTTGTCATAGCATTCATTCACATTCTCGCAGTGTACAAGTATAGCAAGTGAATCAGAGTATAAGTCCTATCTGCACCAGTAGCATCAACATCAATGCTCAAAGGAAACACCAATCATCTATCCGTACAGAAGCCATAGCAATTTATCCGCATAGCAGGAGAACCATTTGTCCCCTGAAAATTAGTTTATAGAATTCATAAAAGTAGTCAAACATTTCTCCGAAACACTTATATATTAAGCCATCTATTTGTTTGTCCTTCGTATTTGCGTGCGTGCATGCATGAAAAGAGAGTAACCAAAAGTATTCGAGGCAAAACATTGAGAACTTCCAGATTCAGGATCACTTAATCGGCAACAAAATATCTACGAATCCTTCAAATGCAGTTAATCTCCATTTTGACTTGCAGAAACCTCTCCAACTTCCACAACACTACGCAGTTTGATGTCAATGCCGGCTTTTCTATCTTTCCTAAACAATATGCAGTTGATAATCTTATGTCAGATTGCAATGTTTCATCCAACACGACCAATAATGCGAGGATTGAATCATTCAGTAAGGGAAACAAGATTCCAGAAGTTTGACTGATGCATAAAAAGTATGATCGATCCAATTCATGAATGCAAAAAAGTATGATTGATCCTACTATAAAAGATCGCAAGCCCTGTATAAAAATCATAGAGACACATAACAACAACCTTGTGCAAAACTTAAGTTTAGACACATGAAACTTGCCAGTATATGGTGTTGGAATCTTAATGAAATTCATGGAGAAACAGAAATTCGAAGGTCAAATCTCCCTTCCAACTGCTAAAGGAATCATCAAGCCTATAAAATATTGAAGAAACTGATGCTAATATTCATCCTAGTTCGGATGAATGCAAGACTATTCAATGACATTAGATAGAAAGCACCCACTATATACTTGCTTCACAATAAGCCAAGAACCCTCATGATTCAGCCAAAGTGCCAAACAGCTTACTAAGATATGCTACACATCACTTGCAAAACAAGAGCCAGATAATTAAGCACAAAGCATACTGTTAAGATTCCCAGCCAATTGACAGAAGATGATGAAACACAGAAAACAAACACCAGTTGAATAAGATAAATGATTTGAACTCAAGGACCACAGTTAAGCACCTTGAAGCACTTCTATAAAGAAACTATGGTTGCCTATAGAAATAACACGAATTTTTTGTTAGCGCACAAAATAAATGTGCAAAACAAAGAACCATATAAATAAACTGAACTGAAGATGAATCCATCAATTGAACAGTCCAACTGGAAAGGAGAAGATTAAAACCAGTACTAAAACCATTCCTTCATCCCTATTGAAAATTCTAGAAATCATGTACCATTCTCATTGTACCAATCAACAACCCAGAGCAAAAAAACCAAACAATATCATCTCATGTATAATAACAATCAAGATCAAAACAGGGTTATTGAACTGCTTCTATATTCCATAACAATCCGCAAAATCAGGGTTTACATTGATCATGGTATCATAATAAGAAGGCAGACACAACCGACTCCATCCTTCAACCATGTGACACCTCAACTTCATAAATCTCTCATAGACAACAAAACCCTAAAACTCCTGTGACGCAGATCCAATCTCGCCCTTCCCTTTCCCAATCTTCTTCGGCAACAGATTCTGATGAATATTCGGCAAAACACCACCATTCGCAATCGTAACGGTCCCCAAAAGCTTACTCAACTCCTCGTCGTTTCTCACTGCCAGCTGTATATGCCTCGGAACAATTCGAGTCTTCTTGTTATCCCTCGCAGCGTTCCCCGCTAATTCAAGAACCTGTCAACCAACACACACACATCAGTCAGATCCAATCCAGAAAAGGGGGGAAAAAACGAATTCAAAACAAAAAATCAAATCTTTCCACAGTACAACACCGTAAATCCTAGGGTTACCTCAGCAGCGAGGTATTCAAGGACGGCGGAGAGGTAGACGGGGGCGCCGGCGCCGACACGCTCGGCATACTTTCCGGCCTTGAGGAAACGGGCGATTCTACCGACGGGGAACTGAAGGCCAGCCTTGGAAGATCTTGAGACAGATTTGGAGGCCTTGGGCTTGCCTCTGCCTCCTTTGGTCGAAGCTGCAGAACTCATTTTGTGTTGGTGATTGGAAACCCTAGATAGAGATAGTGGGGGAACACGAGATCGAATTTGATGAGAGAAGAGAGATGAGGAAGATTTATATATAGGAGGGGGCTTTGTGGGGAGGTGTGTTCTGATTGGTGGGTAAGGGAAGGCATGGATTGCCAGCTTGGCAAAGGTTGTAATGGGAGCGCCGAGCGCGGGAACGAAAATGAAAATTCTTTAATCTGTGCGCGAGAAGAATTGTTCACCAGAAAATAGCAATAAAGCCCTATAATTTGACCATTGTTACAACTACTTCTTATACGTATTCGCCAGTCACCCTAACTTTAACCAATTAACCCTCTAATAGTCTTCATCTTTATTTGAATTAATTTGGTTATCTAATGATGTTTGGGATCAGTGGTGGCTCCACAAATTTTTAATAGGGTGTCCATAAATTACTTCAACTCCATTATCTGTATAAATTATATTTACACAAAATATCATACGAGTTTGAATAGTGTGATCGGAAAACAAATAAAATACGTAACATTTTACAATTGTCCTAAATGAGTTTTCCTATGCATAAGCATTAGTATTATTTGATGTAATCCCGTAAGAGTTTATGATTAGTTCAATAGGGTTAGACAATGGTCAAATTTAAGTACTTTTATACTTATTTGTAATCCTATTGAAGACAAGTTACGAATTAGTGAATTTGGAATGGGTGTTCATATGACCACTGTGTCATAAACACAGGACCACCAGTGTTCCGGGACTATTATAGGAGTACACAAAGTTATAGGCAGCAAAAATCTCGTTCATTACTCTCCTCCATATTCTCTTCTTCTATTTTTGTTCAACACTGGTATACAAATCCTCTCTATTTCTTGTTAGGATGCGTTTATTCAATCAAATAAAATTACAAAATTGTCAAGTATTAATATGTTGTATCTTGGTAATTTTTAGCCTCCGCTTGTTTCGCGCGGAAAATGTTTTCTTTGAAAAAAAAATTCTAAAAATAAAATGTTTTTTGGTGTTTGGTTGTAATAAGAAAACATTTTCTAGTGTTTGGTTGACACAGAAAACCATTAATATGACAAAATGATCCAATAAGTGATGCTATTACGTAGAGTATTTATTACATCAGAACCAAACAAATATGCCACACAGAATCAAATTTCCTCTCCATTTACTCCACATCGTAAACAACGACAGTGAGCATGCCACACGAATAAAATTTCATCTCCACATCGTAAACAACGACAGTGAGGATTTTTTTGGTCTTCTGCAGCTCTGCTAGTCTCTTCCTCCTCTCTCTCCCTTTGCCGACAACCATCACCACCTCTATTGCCGACAAAATCAAACCCAACACCACGACGACGATCTGATCTCCCCGCCACTTGCTGACGACGGCGATCCTCCTCCTCCGACGATGACAGCCTGTGGTCGACGGCAGACGATGATGGTCCGGCGATTTCTAACTTTCTCAGACAGGTCGATGGAAGGGGGAGACAATGAGAGAGATGAGGGAGAGGGAGATATGAGGTGATGACAGAAAGAGAAGAATTCCCACCCAGATCGATTATCGGGGACGACGGAAGTCTCTCGGAAATTGTTTTCCGGCTCTTTATTTCGGAAATCATTTTCCGGCTTATAAAGAGTGGTTTTCCGTTGACCAGTGAAAATGTTTTCCGTTGACTACCGTTTTCCATTTTACTAAACACTGGAAATTGTTTTCTCCGGAAAATATTTTTCCCCCCGAAACAAACGCAATCTTAATTATAATTGTTGAAAGTGTTGTTGATGTTGCCCCCTCCCCCTCGCATGTGACTTTTGGATTACGCCCACATTTGGAAAGGGACTAGTATATGTCTATATCACTAATGAAAATACTCACTTTAAAAATTCTTGAGAGTCAAAATCGTAGAATGGGCCGCTTGCCTTATACTACGGTGAAAGCCCATACTACGGTTATCTGGGTTAGTACTGTGACAAGGCCTGTTCATTACCACCTTGTTTGGTTTGGGTTTTACATTTGGATTTTGGGTTTTGAGTAGAGAGGTAAATGAAATGAATAATTGAAAATTAGGTATAATGATTAGAGAGAGGTAAAAAGAGAAATGAGAATAATATTTAAAAATAGATATAGTGATGGGAAAGAAATAGGGATAATGATTGACTAATAATTTAGAAACCGGGTCTTGAGACCTAAACCGAACAAACCTTGTATACAAGTTTCATTGCTAGAAGAATTTTTCAAGGAATACACTGAGACTGGATCGAACAAGTATAAAATAAATTGCACAAGTGGTATTGATTACTTCTTTTTGTTAATTTATTTCCAAGTTAAATTATAGCAGTAAAAACAGAGACAATTGAACTTCAAATGTCATAATTACCCAAAAAACTTAAACCGTAAGGCCAACCCCAACAACCTCTCTAAATTTTTCTATATATAAAGTAGTGAACAACGCACATTTTTCATTTTACGAATCCGCATCTCCAACAATTTCTCTCTATTACCCTTCCTATTTTAATTAAATAATATTATTAAGAGGGAGAGAGAGAGAGAAAGAGAGATAGAATGTTGAGAGGACAGAGAGAGAGAATTAAATAATTGAGAGGGTAGTGAATAATGCCTCCCTAAGAGCAACCCCAACAAACTCCCTAAATTGGCTCTCATCCCTATATTAGAGCAACCCCAACAATAACTCCTCAAAAAAGTTTGTGAACAGTGTATATATCTATTATAATTTGACACTTTTTCTATCAACACTCCAACAACACTCCCTATTACCCTCCCTATTTTTAATAAATTATAATATATGGGGGAAAAGTAAGAGAGAGACAAGAGAGAGAGAGAGAATAAAAATAAAAAATAAATAAAAACAGGCAGCAAAGAGGGGGGAGGAGAGAGAAAGAATAAAAAAATGGGTAGGGAGTGAATAGTGCCTCCCTAAATGGGGGGGTTTTTAGGGAGGCACTATTCATTTTTGTATTTTA
>JAXBDA010000065.1:0-133935 GCA_036023075.1 Gaultheria prostrata | reverse complement strand
GGGGGGGGGGGGCGGGGGGTAGTAGGAGTGAAATCTAGAAATGGGCGCCAAGGTTGCCGCCTGGTAAATAAATTCAAAGTGATGGGGTTAGCGTTTTGGAGAAGGAACGAGGTTCTGTGTCAATTGTCATGCTAGGGTACACCATTTTGGTGTATACCAAATGTACATTATTTTCGTGGTATCAAAAATGGGTACTACATAAATGATCGGAATCGCTCAATATTCTTAAAATATTTTTTTAAGGATCTCTGTAAAAAATTAGCTCATTCTAACATCGGTAAGGTTTCGATCGATTAATTGCCCAATTTCCTGTCAGTAAATTGGATGTAGATTTGATCGAGTCATTACCGGTGTTAAAATGAGCTAATTTTTTACAGAAGCCCTTAAAAAACATTTTAAGAATATTGAGCGGCTCCGATCATTTGTGTGGGACCCAAAATGAATCCCACAGAAATGGTGTACATTTGGTGTACACCAAAATGGTATACTCTAGGTTTTCCGGTTCTGTATTAATGAGCGATAAGGGGAAACTTATGGGTACACCATTTTTGTGTATACCAAATGTACATCACTTTCGTGGGACTCGTTTTTGGTTTCACATAAATGATTTGAGCCGTTCAATATTCTTAAAATGTTTTTTTAAGGGCCTCTGTAAAAAATTAGCTCATTTTAACACCGGTAATGACTCGATCGATTCTATGCCCAATTTACTGACAGGAAACTGAGCAAATAATCGATCGAAACTTTTTTTTTTTGGGTTATTCGATATATATCAGTGGGGGGTATTCATAGTCTTTAACACCAAACGCCTTTGTTGAGGCTCGAACCCTAGTCTCCCTTGTGGGAGTACTAGGAGATAACCGCTAGACTACAAGTCATTGGTTCGATCGAAACCTTACCGATGTTAGAATTAGCTAATTTTTTACGAAGGACCTCAAAAAAATATTTTTAAAAATATTGAGCGGTTCTGATCATTTATGTGGGACCCATTTTGGATCCCACAGAAGCGGCAACCTTTGTTTTAATTTAATTTTTTTGGCATTTGTTCGTTTAGTGTCTAAAATCTGTAGATTATTGGTTTGTCGGGATGAATTGAGAAAGTATGAAATTATGATCAAAATTCAAATTTTTGAAATAAAGTCAAAAAAATTAAATTTGTCTAATTTTTTATTTTTTTAATTTCTCTCGTCGACGCAAATCAATGATCCACAAAACAAAAAAAATGCGAAATAAATCAAACACAAGGATAAAAATTAATTTGACTCAATTATTTAGTCAAAACACCCCTCGCTACACCCAGGTTATTTTAAAGATTCGGATTCTCGAAGTCCAAGTTTGGATTTGCTCTCAAAAACCATTAGTACAAACAACAATGAGAAGTTAATTCTATGTTCCTGTTTGTTTTGCACGGGATCAAATGAGACGATTGTTATTTAAGTACATGTTTACTTTACTTATGATAGGATAGAATTGAACTGAAAGTATCCATTTTCATTTTTACCCAATTCAAACAATAGTTATTATAGAAGTCCAAATGGTTGTAAAAATGCTCTATTTTGTAATAAAACTAGTGTATGTTTGTGTCCGTACTCGTACTCGTGTCTTCAAACACGGCTTGAGCAATCAACATTCATGCCCGTGCCCATTCTTTATGGTCATTTGAATTTCAAAGAGGGAGAAGGAGATGAGGTGTTGTGAGATAATGTGGTTTGAATTTTGAAAAGGGAAGAGATCTAGTTTGAATTTTTTGGTGTAGCAGGTGGTGGAAAAGAAAAAGGTATAGAGAAAGAGAGAGAGAGTGATTTGGCGGAGAAAAAAATATAATATAATAACGGAATAGAAAATATTAGCTAGACAAAATCCGCTCTATGTTGTAATATATAGATAGATATAGATAGGAACAAACAAACAAACATGGAACAAAATCTAAAAATCAACCTAAAATTCTGGTATTAGCTGTCATTATTTTTACTTGCTTTTTCTTTTCTTTTTTCTTCTCATATTGCATAATTTCCTATCATTTCTCTTTAAAACTAAATACGATAAAATTGTTTCCTCTCCACCTTTTTTCCGGTGGGAAAAATATGTAATAATAATAATAATTTACTCTCTTTTTGTTGCCTTTTTTTTATTTTACTGCAAACAAAAAATAATGACAAATGATCGAATAAAATTGCAATAAATTTTTATTTCATGTGAGATCATACATTATCCCAACTAAAAAATACACCCTAATTTGTTAACATGTCGGGTAAAAGGTGAAGACAGCAAATATAACGGGTGCTCTGGTCAATCCACCCGAACTTGGCACATACTTCCACATAACGATGCAACGTATCGCTGCATATTGCCCCATCGACCTTCCCTCCAGGAGGTATAACCTATAGTTTTGCTGTTTTTGCATAACACTTTGTTCCCGGGATTGAAGAGGTGGCTCGTGCAAATTCTAAAGGTGGCTTCTACCCCGTAGTCCGGGGTTGTGCTCTAATACCAACTGTAATGACCCACCACCACCTTGCACAATATTGTCCGCTTTGGCCGTCCAAGCTCCATGGACTTCCCAATAAGGTCACCCGTCCCGGGATTGTTCTAGGGTGAACACGCTTAACTGTGAAGTTCCAATGAGCTTTGACACCCGCATGGCTTTAAAAGGTATTGTGCAAGTTAGGGCATGATCCATTCTCTTATATCTCATAATTCTGTTAGATCCGGGTGGATCATATGTTGTCACATTGAAAAATAACAATAATGATACATACACATACTTTCAACCACACACAACCACACACCCTCTCACATGTGGTGGGGCCCACTGTGGGTCCCACCACATGTGAGAGGGTGTGTGGTTGAAAGTATGTGTATATATCATTATTGGAAAAATAATAGTAATTGGACCATTTCTCGATGTGTGTGTGTCATCCTTGCGTAGGGACCATGCTAATCTTCCTTGTATCATTCCAAATTTATCCAATGTCCAGTGGTACACCGGTGGGTATGGCCTTACACGAAACTGTCAAATCATAAATTCAGTACAAACAATTACACTCTTGCCATTTTACTAAAAATATCATGGGCATTGAGGTAATTTCGTGAGAGATGGCTTGGGATGGGATTAGCTATACCCGTTTTGATGGTGTATTACTAATCCCATGGAAATGCAGTATTACTAGTCCCTTGTTAAATACTCCTTCCGTCCCAATTTGATAGTCCACTACGAAACTACGTGTAATTTTCAAACTAAAAAATAATGTATTTATCAAAATAATTTTTGAATTTGTTTCGCACTGTATTAAAGTTCTCAATGAGATCTATCAAACAAGATGCATAATGCATATTTTTTGAGATTCACATTGAAAGATATAAGCCGTTGAAAATGACACGCAGTCCCAAAATGGACTATCATTTTGGGACAGAGGGAGTAACATCTCCAATCCTCGTAGCAAATTCAGTGGTTGTGCTATTTTGGCACAAGTTTGTTTTTCATTTATTTATATTATATAAGGATATATATTAGCTGGGAAGTTAGTTCGTGGGTTAAACAACCAAAGGGGGTTCGATGTCTTTCCATAGACTCGTATCGCAGATCTCTCCCTTGGATAGGCAGGGGGTATAACTAGATGGGCAATAGCAAATACATCTGTCTAAGCTAATGTCTAATATTCTGTCTTAGCTCTTCTCTGATCTCCTATATGAGTTTCTTCTTCAAAAGGAACTAGACAATTCTATGCAATTCCAAACTGGCAATGGTTATGACTCTTGCAACGGCAACATGTACTCTCTCCCTCTCTCAAACACATGCACACACACATATTTCCATACCTATGGTAAGTTTTACCATTTTCCTTACACAAATTTGTGGAGGCTAAAATCCGTACACATTTTGTCCTCAACACTCTCTTCACTTTCTTATTATTTAGAAATGCATCGTTATGACGCAAAATTTAGAAGGAAAACTTGTGAAGCACTAGATTTGGGTAGAAAAAATGGTACAACATTGGATGTGATACCTTGTCACACGTTGGAAGTTTACGCGGGCGACATTGTGCATATAATAAACCACGTAAAATGCTACTAGTACTTTAGGCTTAAACATTTTAGGTGATGTGGTATGATTTATGAATCAAAATCAAGTCGCTGGGTCAATGGTCTACACGGGGTTTTTTATTCTAACAATACCCATTTTTTTCTCAACACTATTTTTCACTTTCTTATAATTTACAAATGTGCAATTTTATCCATATTTTGGAGGAAAAACTTGTGAAACACAAGATTTGAGTAGAAAAAAAGGGTATAGCATTGGAGATAGTATACCAAAGGAAGCATTTGATCCAAACACCCAAATATGGGCAAAAAACGGGTCAAGACAGGTGATGCTCGTATTGTATATTACTGTATACGGGCCCATTTAAAATTGGCCCAAAACTGCCCAAGGAGCGGACCTGTCTAAATTCACATCAAACACAGCCCATGGAGAAAATTGGCGGGTCCATTAAACCCTAGCAAAATATTTCCAAGGTCTTTCAGAACACAGACGAAGAAGAGCAGAGAAAGTAGAGGCAGCGAACGAGAAAGAGAGAGAGAGAAGAGCCGCCACTTCCGCTTCTACTGCAGACATGCCGAAGTCCAAGCGCAATAAAGCAGGTTCGCCTTCTTCTTCGTGTTCCACTACTTAATTATGGCTTTCAAAATTTCACACACTGTTTGGCTACCGAGAAAAAATGGAAAAATGTAAAGGAAATGATTTACGAGGTCTAATCTAGCGGTTTTCAATTCTATTTGGGAACTAAGTGTTACAGGAATGGTCAGATGAAGTGTGATTTATTGTGTTAGACGTTTAGTGATTGTAATTGGTGTATGAGTTGCAGTGACATTATCGAAGACGAAGAAAAAGGGTAGGGAACATAAGGAGTCTATCGTGAATTCGATAAGGGAAGCTGTGGAGACGTACGGTTCGGTTTACGTTTTCACTTTCGAGAACATGAGAAATCTCAAGTTCAAGGAGTTTAGAGAGCAGCTCAAATCGTCCAGCAGGTAAAATCACAGCCTTGCATTGAAGAAATCGTCCAAGCATATTGTCCTTCTATTGTTTTGCGTTTAGTTTATAACCACAGAAGTTGGAATATTATCGGTGTATTTTTTGAAGAGCCATGTTATTGGTGCTTAGAATGTTAAAAAGGGTGACAAGGGTTAGGTCAAGTTGTCGCATTACATATGATTGAGCAAATTTTTTGTATTCTACCTTGTTTTGAGTACCGATTCAAGCTGTTTCCCATGACATAATATCCCCCTGAATTTCGCTTCCTCACTTTAAGCAACCAAATAGCTGTGGAAGTCTTTCTCAGATGTGGACATAAATATTCGACAAACGCTTTATTAATTTCAAATGCAAGTGAGAGTCTTTCTCAGCTGCGGACATTAACATTCTCCAGATCAAAACTTGTTTCATTTGAAGACCATTCATCAAGAAAAATTTATTGAACTGAATAACTGATTCTACTAGCTCCGGTTTTCATTTTTAGCTGTGAACTCGTATACGCGATAGGCGCGTAAGCAGTTCGCTGTAATCGCAACTAGAAGCTGAGCTGACAGACAGTAACACTGTACTTCAAAATGTTATTTCTTGTTTAAATAACTGTAATTATGTATACATAACATAATTATATATTGGGGATAGCCTTAACTTAAGAACACCGTAATTCCTTGAAATTTGAAGTCATATGCATAGGTTGGTGGTGTATATGGAGATATTTTTACCTGTTATTTTTTATTCTTCTGTAAAGTTGGAATTCGATGAGTTATTTGTGCCTTATAGTGTATTTTGTAAGGGCCAAGTCGTTTTTCAAAAGATTTTAAGTGATTGTCCTTGTTTCCAAGTTAACTATTGATAGACAAGTGACTTGCATTGTATTGACTACAATCCCTGTATTTGTGCTGAACTTACTTTTGATGTTTAAAATTACTCTAATCTAATTTATTTTCAACTTCGTAAATAACCCCTGTTCAGATTGCACTATTGCAGTCTCCCTGACATGGATATGAGGATTCCATGGGTTATCTAGGTTTTATTGTAACTGCTATGTGCTGAATTAACTGACATGGCTTAGTCTAACATACAATCACTATAGTATCAGAATTGATATTGCTATCTTTCTATTCTGTCAGATTTTTCCTTGGATCAAACAAAGTCATGCAGGTGTCTCTTGGTCGATCCGTTGCCGATGAGATCAGACCTGGCCTTCATAAAGTTTCTAAGGTAGGGTTGCCACTCTATGTTAGTGAATTATATCGTTGTTCTGTATTGGTCGTAGTTAGACTTTTATTTTTCTCTACTCATATTCTTTAGTTCTTTTCATATCCAGCTTCTACGCGGAGATTCTGGTCTGTGTTGTACCAATTTACCAACTGACGAGGTCCAAAGGTAATGCATCTCGGATGCAATTTAAGCACTCCTCTGCTGCAGCCCATATGAAAAGGGAGATTTGATTTTTTTCCCCCCCAAATTTTGTTTCATGTAGTACAGAACTCTGATCTTTCAAAATATGTACATACAAAAGTTTCTTCCAACTATGGATCCGCATTATGGCATGTATTTCTAGTTACTAGCTTCGACTTTGAGGATCTTTAGAGCACACTGTGTATCCATGAATTGGATAATAGGATACATTTATCTGGTTGTAGTGGTTGATGGAAGGTTTACATTTTCTACATATCTTGGTTTCAAATTTTCAGTCGTGATTTAGTAGTTTTAAAGTAATTAAAAATGGTACATATTATAATTGTAACGCTGAAGTAAGAGGTGCCTTTTTGAAAATTGGCTTATCTTAAAAAATTTCATATTGCTTTTAATGGGCCTATGCGGAGATGTTCAATAGCAAGTGGCGACGCTTTAATGACAGTTGGAGAAGTTAAGATGTCCTGCTAAAAATGTTCGTTATTCCGTCTCTTCTGAAAATGTATGATAACAACCTCAGAAAAGAGATGTTAGATATTCCTCTGTTTTTTTTCTTTCTAATTGTGGACTTTTCATCCATGAGTACTTCTTGTTGCTCCCTGCGAGTTAATTTGTTTTGATTTTCCTTCCTTCGCTGCTGCTTTGTTTTTTTAGGTTGATACTTCTCCTAGGTTTTTTCATATGCATCCTTATGTTCTTAAATATTTATTGCAGGTTATTTAATGAGTACGAGGAATATGATTTTGCAAGGACTGGTAGCACAGCGACAGAGAAGGTCTGAGGCAACTGTTCCACTCTGTGTCTTTTGCACATTCTAGTTCTTTGAACTTGAGTTGCTCTACTGTTATGCATGTTATCTCTTGGTTGTTGTACTGCGGTACAAGTACCTCGAAGAAAATGAAGTTAATTGCCTTTAGCGACAGGGTTGGATGAGTATTAGATTTATGTCTACCATTCTAGATATCTGTTCCAGTTCTTTGTTCTGTCCAAAATATCCATGGGACTGTTTGGGCCTCAGGTAGTGTATATTCATGGTCAAATGTGAATAACCAAAGTGGAGCCATTGTGGTTTGGCGCTTCAAATTGCATATTTTCTCACTTTAGTTCACTGACGGCATTCTAAAGACATCTGGAGGCAAACCTGTTTGCTGGTTGAATATACCTCAACTAAAGCACACATGCCTGATTATTATTGAAGAGTTTTGCATTGCTCTAGGATTTCTTTTGTAGCGTAACAAGATTATAGCATAGTATTATACTAGAACATCATTTTCTTTCTTTGACCTACATCTTTGTCTTTCTAAGATGTGGCAAATATTGCAATTTTGCCACCTGAACCTTTGTTACATTCATGTCTCGTATTGGATGTTGTTTAATCTTCCATGTCTCGAGTCCCCACTCCTATGAAGGCTCATATTTTCCCCTTCCAATTTGCAGGTGGAGCTTAATGAAGGTTCTCTGGACCAGTTCACACATGAGATGGAGCCCTTCCTGCGCAAGCAAGGGATGCCTGTTAGGTTGAACAAAGGTGCGCCATTCACACATGCAACTCACACATGCGTTTGCTAGTTACTTCGTAGTTAGTTCATTTAATGGACTTGGTTCTCAATGACCAGGAGTGGTGGAGCTTGTTTCGGACTTCATTGTTTGTGAAGAGGGGAAGCCATTGTCTCCAGAGTCATCACGCATACTGGTTCGCTCTAATCCCCTATGTGAATTTTTGCCCGGCCTGTATCTAATAGGTCCCCAATCGTCATAGTTATCAGTAGAAACATATAGATTGTGCGTGTGTATGTGGGTTAAATCCTGCTCCACACATGATCATTTCGGCCCGCGTCTATGAGAGCGATCTAGTTCTTTTTGCTTTGGGTATTGGATAGTGGAAGTAGCTGATGATGCTCTCAACTGATCAAGTTATCTTGTTGAAGTGCTCAAATTTGTCGATGGGGTTGATGGATGGCACTTTTGGTTCAATTTGAAATGACAAGTGGTCCCCAATAGATGCACATTGTGGCAGAATGGTCGTTGATATTTAAGCTGTTTCAATTTATTCTGGAAAGGAGAAATTCGGTTTAAGTTGTCCCTACGCCGTGTAAATCACCAACAGAACCAAGGTTATCTTCGGAAATGGTGAACAAAAAGTACCACAATGCTCATATATCAGGGACCATTCCTCTAGAGAAAATACTAATTGCCATCGTGCAAATACTTTTGGGGACCATTAGTATCTCGTGTTGGTTCTTACACTACTAGATATCCTTAATTCCTTATCAGCTGTGGAGTAGCAAAAGTGATTAGGCATTTTTGTTGTTTTCTTGCTAGTTTTTGGGTAAAAGTTTCTCTGACTTTTTCATGCAGCGTCTGCTTGGTATCAAGATGGCCACCTTCCGGCTGCAGTTAGTTTGCAGATGGAGCCCTGAGGGATTTGAAGTTTATAAAGAAGGGCTAGATGGTGACTCAGATGTTGAATCCTCCTAGTATTTCTGTTCAAGGATCCACAACGATGTTCTTCTTCAGCAAGTAATAGAGTACCGGCGTCCTTAGGGGCACCTCAGTTTTCTTCTGGTCATCTGCTGTTTAACCCAGATAACACATGATTCTAGTTCTCAGTGTCTGTATTATTGTGCTATGGCTCCAATTTTGCGTTCAGATTTTATCTTTATAGTTGCCGGTTCTGAAGCTCATTTGAGAGACTACCAGTGATGAGGACAACCTTGTACCTCATAATTCTAATATCGAAGGCAGGCTATAGTGTCCGAGAAAATACTACTATCTGAATTGGCCAATATTTTTTTGAATTCCCAACAAATTTTATAACTGTAAGCGTGGATTATGCGTGGATTATCTTTGACTTGTTTAAAAGAAAACCTGGTTCTTTTGAATTAATTTGTGCTGTTCAACATACTTGAGCTGTTAAATCTCCCAAGTTGCTGCCAATGCCAACTCAATTCATTCACTTATTGAGTTCTTTTCTACGATTAAGAAACGATCCTTTAATTTGCCGAATGCATTGTTCACACCTGAGTTCTTTGTATGAACAAGATTTACAAACACATTAAATGCAATAAAATTGAGAACGTCTACATGATCTGGTCTCTGGATCTTCCGGAGTTCAATTGGAAAATCCTCAGAGGAATTATCTCAGTTAATAGTGGTCTTTCCATCCGAATGACATCTTAAATGTAATGTCTGGGAGGAACCTCTCTGGCTTTAAATATGGAATCGCGTTTAAGGAATGGCTGTTGGACTGGATCATACTCCTTAATTCCTCTGCAGTGGATAAACCCAAGTTTTACACTTTCATAGCAAAAAAAGATCTAATGAAGTAGGATTTTAGCAAAAAATATCCAATTCAAGAAAACCCTCATTTGAACTTTACAGGTCTTTCAATTTATTCTCTGGAAGAACGAGTTGAGATATCAAGGACTAATTTCGTACACTCTCACACAGATGAAGTATATATAAGAATCTCCCTACATGACTATTGTATAACTAAGATACACAAATGGGAGAACTATCTACCTTTGCCAGTAAAGTGGCCCAGACATAGCAATCTCCATTTGAGTACCCGGCAAAGAGAAGCCTTCCTGATATGGAGAATGCAATGGAAGTGAGGTGACGGTCATCGTTATCACCATTCTGCTGGGAGTATACTTGGAGCTGGTGCCCAGTCTCGACGTCGAATAACCTGCAAGTCCCGTCATCTGAACCAGTTCCAAATCTATTTCCATCCGGGAAAAACTTCCACAGCTTTGACATCTCCCTCATGACCTTGAAATGTCAGGACTGCTCGACTAGCAACACGAGTGTCCCACAATCGGGCAGTTGCATCACACGAACCAGACAAGAAACATTCTTGAGTTTGATCCATTAATCGAGACACTGAAAACATAAGGTGATGCAATCATAAGAAAGCAATGGTAAGCACAGGATAAATCACAAAAGACCATTTATAGTAAGTTTCTATAGCAGTGAAAGTGATTACCAAATCACAATCTTAATCACAAAAAAGAATTATTAAAATGCACCTAAATTTTACTCTGATATTTGAACGAAAGAAACAGTAATTTATCTCTATGTCAGAGTCCTTCATATACTCTGAGTCTCAGGTAACATAGACTATTAGTCACACAACTTGCTGTCAGTACATAGAGGTTATTGGTAGAGCTGACATATCACTCAAAGTCCTTTACCATTGTAGTAGTAGCAGAAAACATTTAGCGGTCATCATTTATGGTGGAATAGTCGGGGAACATAGGTTTTGTGACTAAAAATATACAAGGGATCAAGTTTTTCAGACCTTTCAAACTTGAACTTCAGAAAAACTTCCACACTTGCAATGGAAGACGAGCAAATCATCTTTCGTGTTTTGCCTTGTGTTGCATGGACTTGGGTGCGAGTCTAAGCGTTGGACCTTCCTAGATTTAAATCTTAGAATATTGAAAAATATGTGTCCCCTAATTGGGTGTGGGTACGGGGACACATCGTGAACACTTGTTTGTAGTACATATTGCATAACTTTTCAGATGATGTATCGTAAAATGTATTTAAAAACGTAAGACAAGAAGGGGTTAAGACAACTATGATTTTGCTATATTATGTCCATGCGAGACTAGAAATATTGCTTTTCTAGCAAATTTTCTTATCTTTTTCTGTAAGTATCATGACAATTAGAGGATCCGAGAGTCCAAAATGGACACACGTGTCGGTCACATCGACACTGGTACTTCAACCAAAATGAAGGATCCATTTAACATAGGTTTTGCCTGTATAAACTATCGACCCCGAAGAGAGATGCCAAATCAAATACACATGCAGTTACATACTTCTGCCTTCAACCATGAGCTAAAACAAGAAAAGGTTTCAACCAGTACAAATATTGCTATAAAAAAAGAATTACAAAATTGGGTACACCAATTTGGAATCCAGCTAGTACCTCAGCACATCAGCAGTGTGTCCGCACTAGAATTCACCTCCAAAGACAGAAGTTCTCTGGCCTGTGGTTATATCCCACAAAGCACACGTCTGATCACCCTAACATATTGGCAACAGGAAACACAACCCTTATGGCCACTAAGCATTCTTGATATAGTTATATTCCCGTCTTTGTCAGTGGGGGAATTCAGGTCGAAGATGGAGCATACGCTGTCAAGCCCACCACAGGCAACAGATTAGCCTCTCATCTTGAGATGCACTGACTATACGATTCTTTTCCGGATTCCAGTCTAGTGAATAAACCTGCAGAATGCCTTACGGGATTAAAATCCTGCTTTACTCCAACTTCAATATAATGCCACCAGGTAAATATTTACAGTGGTAAAATTCATAGGTCTCTCATTCACCTAGTAGTCATTAACTTACCCACTAAGGGAGTAATGTCAGGGCCTATAGGTTTGTTGGGTACACAACAACACAACATAATCCATCCAATCCCCAATTGATTGGGGTATGGGCGGGGAAAGATTGGGGACGAACCTACCCTTTGGCAATAGTGTCTTTTACTACTAAAATAGCGGCTTCCCTATTCCTCCAAGTACTGAAAAATTAGTCACCTTATTAATTTCCTAACATTAGTTGTGTAGTTCAAGAAATACATTTCGACCAAGCATCCTGAATGACGAAATGTAGAAGCAGATTCTGGAAATGCTGTCGAAAAATTAGTCGCCAATTTTCGTAATTTGATTCCACTCCCCGATAATATCTCGAACCAATTTCAACAACAATGGGAAAACGGAAAACCACTAGCACGACACTCCAGGTATTGATTCTGATTGCATGGCATCACATTAGTGCATTTTCTAGGTCACATTCAAAATCAGAAGTTAAAGAGTTCACTTTCTTAAGAGTACTTATTGGTAGTCAATTTCTACAAACAGGAGACATTAAGTGGAAACAAGGTGCAAAATTCCACAGAATTCACTCTTTTCAGCTTCCAACCAAAATCCAATGAAGCAACCAATTCCAGCAAACACCAATGCGGCCAACTGTAATAGATACAAACTCTCATACACACGTAAATCCATGAATTTTTTTAAAAATTGTGAAAAATACCTTCCCAGTATGACTCTGTAACGTCCTACAACTGACCAGATCCATTGGGACCTGGCATACCTCGCCACTGCAAATTCACACCAAAAAATAAACAGATCTAACCATCTGAGTCGAGAAGAAGAAGACGCTTCTGCTTCAAGCGTTCTCTGAGAGCATTTACAGTGTCAGTAGCAGCCAAGTGGCGCTCTTTAAGCTCCACTACCGACAATGTTGCGAATTTCAATGGTTAAACACCATTTTCAAGCTTCGATTTGAAACCTGATCTACGTTAGTTATCCATTGGCAACTGATGAATGGTGTCGAAGCCGAGAGAGAGAGAGAGAGAGAGAGAGTCTGCAAACGACGTCGGTTCTAATGGAAACGCTCAAACGCGAATTTATATGTTGAAACCGGTTACTAGTATTATTTTTTGATTAAGTGTATCCAAACCTATTTTAAGAAACATAAATTCATTACGATTAATCACTATTTCATTTTCAATTAATATGAAATTTTTGTATGAGTTGAAATTGTATGAGTTCTACAATATGAATGTGTTAGATTATTAAAATATTACTCACATAGATAGAAAACGTAATTTAAGTCCCCAAAGAATTGTTAATATGGTAAGAGATTTGATTCAATGTATCCATATCCATTTTAAGAAATAGAATTTCATTTAGATCAAGTACTAGTTTGTACTTTATTTACGAGATATTCATACATCATATGTGTTATAATATTTTCTACAAGAAAAATGTCTCGGATCATTAAATAATGGTCGTTTTAGATAGAAATCGTCCTTGAAGTACCAAAGTTCTTGACTAAGCTGTTATCTTTAAAAGTGGTCGTTTCGATAGCATGACATAGGTTCAACCTATGTCATGAGGTGGAAAATCATTTTTTTTCCAGGAAGAAAGGAGCGGAGAAGTCGACAGCGCTTCCTTTACATTTTTACATTTCGAACAATCAACTCTTTTGCCACCGTCGTCCGCCGTTCTCCAGACCATTTCTCTCTCTCTATCACCCGCCGTTTCTCTCGCTCTTGTAAGTCCCTGATTTACACATGTATATTTATGTACAGTTATTCGTGTATGTATGTATACTTGTATATATATATATGTAAATTCAGTGGTACTGGTTCATTAGAAGCTTGAATTTATTGCTAATTCAGTTGTAATTAGGGCATGGAATGCTAATTTAGTGCTAATACAAAAACATTATCCTAATTGAGGTGCAATAGATCAAGATGATCTTAATTAAGTTCTAATTGAATGTGACCGAGGTCGAGAAATGAGACCACACTACTTGATGTACGCCAAATATATGCCAGGTTATGAATAGAGGGGCGCATTTTAGCAGTGAGAAAGTGGGAGTGTGGGGTGTTCCTCTCTTTCTAGTGCATTAGGCAGAGTAGCTGCACGTCTTTCTAGAAGGTATACATTTTCAATGTATCTTGGTTTCAAACTTTCAGTCGTGATTTAGTAATATGTACCATGTTGGTACATATTGTAACTGTAACACTGAAGTAAGAGGTGCTTTTCCAAAATTGGCTTTAATGGGCCTATGCAGAGATGTTCAATAACAAGTGACGGCGCTTTAATGACAGTTTTTTTTTTTTTTCTTCCATTCGATATACATCAGTGAGTGAGGGGTTAGTGAGTTAGTCGAGAGGGGGTCTAAACCCCAAACGCCTTTGCTAAGGCTCGAACCCTGGTCCCACTTGTGGGAGAAACAAGAGATAACCGCTAGGTTACATGCCCTTGGTTGCTTTAATGACAGTTGGAAAAGTTAAGATGTCCTGCTAAAAAATGTTCGTTATTCTGTCTCTTCTGAAAATGTATGATAACGACCTCAGAAAAGAGATGTTAGATATTCCTCCGTTTTTTCTTTCTAATTCTGGACTTTTCTCCATGAGTACTGCTTGGTGCTCCCTGCAAGTTAATTTGTTTTGATTTTCCTTCCTTCCTTGCTGCTTTGTTTTTTTAGGTTAGGTAATACTGCTCCTAGGTTTTTTCATACGTATTCTTAAATATTTATTGCAGGTTATTTAATGAGTATGAGGAATATAATTTTGCAAGGACTGGTCGCACAGCGACAGAGAAGGTCTGAGGCAAATGTTCCACTCTCCGTCTTTTGCACATTCTAGTTCTTTGAACTTGAGTTGCTCTACTGTTATGCATGTTATCTCTTGGTGGTGGTACTGCGGTACAAGTACGTTGAAGAAAATGAAGTTATTGCCTTCAGCGACAGGATTGGATGAGTATTGTCAACCATTCTAGATATCTGTTCCAGTTCTTTGTTCTGTCCAAAATATCTATGGGACTGTTTGGGCCTCAGGTAGTGTATATTCATCGTCAAACGTGAATAACCAAAGTGGAGCCATTGTCGTTTGGCGCTTCAAATTGCATATTTTTTCACTTTAGTTCATTGACTTCATTCTAAAGACATATCTGGAGGCAAACCTGTTTGCTGGTGTGAATATACCTCAACTAAAGCACACATCCCTGACCTGATTATTATTGAAGAGTTTTGCATTGCTCTAGGATTTCTTTTATGGCGTAACAAGATTATAGTATCGTATTATACTAGAACATCATGTGATTTCTTTGAAAACATCTTTGTCTTTCTGAGATGTGGCAAATATTGTAATTTTTCCACCTGAACCTGTGTTACATACATGTCTCGAGTATTGGATGTTGTTTAATCTTCTGTCCCCAGTCCCCACTCCTATAAAGGCTCATCTTTTCCCCTTCCAATTTGCAGGTGGAGCTTAATGAAGGTCCTCTGGACCGGTTCACACATGAGATGGAGCCCTTCCTGCGCAAGCACGGGATGCCTGCTAGGTTGAACGAAGGTGCGTCATTCACACATGCAACTCACACACACGTTTGCTAGTTACTTAGTAGTTAGTTCATTTAATGGACTTGGTTCACAATGACCAGGAGTGGTGGAGCTTGTTTCGGACTTCGTTGTTTGTGAAGAGGGGAAGCCATTGTCTCTGGAGTCATCACGCATACTGGTTCGCTCTAATCCCCTATGTGAATTTTTGCTGGGCGTGTCTCTAATAGGTCCCCAATCGTCATAGTTATCAGTAGAAACATATAGATTGTGCCTGCGTATGTGGGTTAAATCCTGCTCCACACATGATCATTTCGGCCCGCGTCTATGAGAGCGATCTAGTTCTTTTTGCTTTGGGTATTAGATAGTGGAAGTAGCTGATGATGCTCTCAACTGATCAAGTTATCTTGTTGAAATGCTCAAATTTGTCGATGGGGTTGATGGATGGCACTGTTGGTTCAATTTGAAATGACAAGTGGTCCCCAATAGATGCACATTGTGGCAGAATGGTCGTTGATATTTAAGCTGTTTCAATTTATTCAGGAAAGGAGAAATTCGGTTTAAGTTGTCCCTACGCCGTGTAAATCACCAACAGAACCAAGGTTATCTTCGGAAATGGTGAACAAAAAGTACCACAATGCTCATTTATGAGGGACCATTCCTCTAGAGAAAATACTAATTGCCAGCGTGCAAATACTTTTGGGGGCCATTAGTATCTCGTGTTGGTTCTTACACTACCAGATATCCTTAATTCCTTATCAGCTGTGGAGTAGCAAAAGTGATTAGGCATTTTTGTTGTTTTCTTGCAAGTTTTGGGGTAAAAGATTATTGACTGTTTCATGCAGCGTCTGCTTGGTATCAAGATGGCCACCTTCCGGCTGCAGTTTGTTTGCAGATGGAGCCCTGAAGGATTTGAAGTTTATAAAGAAGGGCTAGATGGTGACTCAGATGTTGAATCCTCCTAGTATTTCTGTTCAAGGATCCACAACAATGTCTTCTTCAGCAAGTAATAGAGTACCGGCATCCTTAGGAGCATCTCAGTTTTCCTGTGGTCATCTGCTGTTTAACCCAGATAACTCATGATTCTATTTTTCAGTGTCTGTATTATTGTGCTATGGCTCCAAATTTGCTTTAGATTTTATCTTTATATTTGCCGGTTTTCATCCTCATTCGAGAGACTACCAGTGACGAGGACAACCTTGTACCTCAGAATTCTAATACCAAAGGAAGGCTATAGTGTCCGAGAAAATTCTACTACTGTATATGAATTGGCCAATATTTTTTTGAATTCCCAACAAAATTTATAATTGTAAGCACGGCTTATCTTAGACTTGTTTAAAAGAAAACTGGTTCTTTTAAAATACTTTGAGATGTTCAACATACTTTGAGCTGTTAATCTTCCAAGTTGCTGCCAACGCCGACTCAATTCATTCACTTATTGTGTTCTTTTCTACGATTAAGAAACGAACGCTTAATTTGCAGAAAGCATTGTTCACACCTGAATTCTCGTCTTTCCCCCACTGAACTGACATTCTCATTGTACCATTTGTGTGAAGAATTTTTACAAGCACGTTAAATGCAATAAAATCAAGAACATATACATGAATCCTCAAAAATCAATTGTGGAGCATCCCTGGTCTCTAAGTTTCAAAGCATGCAGACCCATCCAATTTTTTTTTTTACAAATTGGCCTCATCAATCAGCTTCTGTGATGCATTTTTTTTTATTTTTTTCGGTTAAAAAAAAAAAGAAGCCTTAAATAGCACCCTCTACTTCTTTCTTGCCCCTCACAAATAGGTATGGACATAATTTCCATGCTATTTCTTGGTAATTCTGGTTCGATTGGAGTCACAATTTCACATATACTCAATCATGATTTCTAATTGAAAAGAATCAACGAATTAAGCACAAATAAAAACAATCTCAATCTAATAGTGAAAACCCAATTGAAATCAACTAATTAAGAACAAATGAACAGAATCAACGAATTGAACAATGCACAGGAGAGAGCGCGCTTAAGCAAAGGAGCTAGATTGAGCGATTGTTGATTGAAACTTAGTCAATTTTAAATTTTGAAGCGGAAGAGAAAGATGGTGTCTTTGGTAAGCTGGATAAGGTGAGAGAGAGGGGGAGAGAAAACCATAAAGCGATAATGGGACGCCTAACTCATCCGTTGATTTGAATGATCTCACCCTTGGCGGTAGGATTTAAGGGACTAACTTTGGACCATTGGATTTATGTATAGAATTCAAAAACTGAGATGAGTTAAATCCACGAGTGACTAGACAATACTTCATTAGCTGACTACATTGCGACTATCTTTTATTGAGTTTTAATATATAAATTTTGAATTTCCATAAGAACTCAAACCCATGAGTGTTCGGCTGTTCGCCACTGCTGATTTCATTTTTTTATTTCGCCCAATATCTCAAGAAAGCGGGAAAAATCTGCAAGAGTAATACATAGTTGCATTATTATTTGGCCAATATATTCACACAGCCAGCATTTAAATTATTGAAAGGCATAGACATATTGTGATGGGTATCACTGAAAACTACTCACACATTCCTCACGAGAATTAAGTATTTCTCTGACATTCAGCTAGCAATACCCTAGAGATTCTCGATACATGCCCCATATATCTCACGACAACGCGTGGTGAAGAAGGGGTCTGGGGCACCGCCACCCCAAGCATTGAATAATCTCTCATAGTTCCAATTGTGGAGAGAGGAGGGTGTGGAGATGAAGGTTAAGAGGTGAACTTGGAAATACCATTTGATTAGTTACAGGCACCATTGTTTAGTTAAATTATTTGGTTGAAGTTGTCAGAACCATCTATACAGTAGCACACATACCTGAAATTTTCAAAAACAAGAACATGAATCATATTAAAATAAATCTGTGTGCAATGGACATCGAAAATATTTAAAATTGACATAGCGCTTTCTCGAAAATGAGAATTTCTTTCAAAGATAACTAGAAATAAGTTTCAAAACTCATTAACCATTCAAGTTTTTCGACATTTCCAACAAACAAATTCAGAACAAAATTCTGAAAGTTGTAATCAATCAAAGAACTTTCAACGGACAACACTTTTTGACAAATAACAAAAATGAGCCTCACGTAAACTTTTGGAGCAACAATCACCTGCAATGAGAGTTTGAATAAGTTCTTTGTGCTACACTAAAGAGGTTCTCTCATAAGCTAACTGTTGGATCTAAGGGGTCTTACAAACTACACCTACTAGTACTAATAGCAGGTTTGACAATGCAAGAATCTGAATAGCTGAACCTCTCTTTCTTAAATGTCGCGTTTACTACACGGTTGTTTAACCCTAAAACAAACCTCACTCTACGATGCCAATAGCTCAGCTTTTCTATCTTCCAAGAGCTTCAGCTCCTTACGCCAACCTTCCAATTTGGCCATCTTCTCTGATTGTTCTGGCTTGATGTCTTGCTGTGTTGTTTTCTGCTGTCGGGCTTCCGACATCCTTATCTGTTGGCATAATCGAAACAAGGGAGTTAAAATAACTCAAATTACGGGGCATCTCAAAATCATTGAACCCAGAAGCTCATAGAAAGCTGAATATCTACAATAGGACACATAACAGTCGTTTGTAGGTATACCAAACATAATAGTGAACTATGTCAATCAACTCCACTTTTAACATTCAAAGTTCAAACTAATTATTGTATTTATTGATTTTTTCTTCTACAGTCAAGTCCAAGTTTTTTTTTTTTTTTTGATGCAGTACATTTGAAAGGGGTAGGAGATTGGTAATGGTAGTACAAGGACGAGACTAGAACGTGATTTGGTGTACTTGCCTGATTTGATGAAGATAAAAGGAGAGAGGGTTTGCACTTTTGGTACTAGTCAACAGGGTTTAAAGCAAAATAACAGCATTCATTGAACTCAAGACCCCCACGTGAAGTTAAGTCTTAATGTGTACGTGATCAATTTTTGGATGAGACTAGGGCCTTTCTTAAGCCTAGAGGCAGCTAAAAGTGCCTAAAAAAAAAAGAAAACAAACTCCAGTTTCTCAGTTGAACTAAAAAAAGCGTTCGAGCTCTTTTGGCTTACTCTTAGCCAAGCGGGGCAGCTATCTGCATGTCCCAAAGTGACGCCCATTTTTGGTAATGGGTATACTCAAGCAAAAGGGTTTGGAATTCGACCTTCCCTTAATACGTGGGGTCATGGACTCCTTTTTCGCGTATAAGTTCAAAACTGAAGGTGAGAGATTTGTTTGTTTGTTCTTTGTGATTGTCCTATCACTCTTGCCATACTAGATATGGAAGCCCTGCAAGGGGGAAAAGAGGCGATTGTGCATAGTCGGGAATGAGAAATTTACCAGAAGGGTGTGTCAGACCCCCAAGATGATAGGTTTTCCAATTTCCACCCTTTGTTATCTTCTCTTGTTGACAGTAAAAGGATAGTTCCACGTGGGAGTAAGTGAGGGGGTCAAGCCTAGCATAAAGTCTCTGAGCCTATTGCTTTTTTGGTGCATAGTTCACCTTTTAACAAGCAGCTACGTCTCACACAAAACCGAATACGGAACACAATAAATTTGTGAATATGCTCTTGAAACTAAGAAGGCTGAGAAATGTTACCTTCTTTTTAAGTGCTCTAATTCTTTTATCAATATCTGAAATAGGATCTGGAGTTGAACATTGTGCCGAGTCTAATGGAGGTGTTACCACAGCAGAATTTGAAGAAAGAGCAAGGTCATTCATCTCAGACACAACTGAATCAACTGGTTCCGACCCCTGACTTGCATCTTCAGCTGAATCTTCATTTTTCTCTGAGTTCTTACCCTTATCAAGAGCAGCCTGTAACCAGAAGCATTCTGAATTAATTCCAACAACAAAAATAGCAGCCCTAGAAAGAAAAGGTGCAAAAATAAGCCATAAAAGAAAGTTTCGTATATATGTCAATGAAGAATCTCCTACAACTAATTTCAGAGATATTCACAATCAAAGTTAAGTCTGCCACACAAAGGCATACCTTTCATATCACTTGAACAAAATCCTACAGCTAATACCCCAGAAAATAATAATCAAAATTGAGTCCGCCATGCACAACCATGCCTTTCAGTGTGGACTTTACAACACCATCGCCACCAGCCCTTCAATCGGTACTAGACTTGGAGTACTACCATCATTAATTCCTATTACCTCCTATTCCAGACCTTGCAGGTAAAAAAACCATGGCAGCTATGATCCAACCAAACATGGGTCTTTGGGAGCCTAACATGGGTCTTTGGGAGCCTTGTATTTTGGTTTTTTGCATTTTGCTTTTTGGATTATGGTCAAAATATATTATTAAATCTGTAGAGTGTTTCGGAGATATGTGTAGAATGCGTTTTGCAATAGGTGTAGTGTTTGGGAGATATGTGGAGAATACATTATTTAGGTCTTCGAAATGAGAAAAGCCAAAATGAGAATGCAAAATGACCTGACCTGTTTTTGGCTTCTTCTTTCTAAATGTCAAAATGGAAAACTCATTCTCGCGAAATCTGTTTTCAAGAGAGGCTGCCAAACACACACAACTTGAAAAGGAGAAAATGGAAGCCAAAAACAGGCTCCCAAACACCAATAAAATCATTAGATTCCTTCCCTTAAGCGATTCATCCTTCCCGAATGTAACAGTCAATTCTCAATTGTATCGAACTCTCCAAGTGTGCTTGTGCCCAATTTATATCCAATTATGTAAAGTCCTGCTCCTGTTAGTATTGGCTAATGGCTAAAACTGGAAAAATTGAATGCATGTGATGACAAAAGCTAAGATGTACAATATAGAGCACGCGAGGATTCAGATGGATTGGTAATTGAATCTGGAAAAGAGCCAGTTCTGTTTTGTGATCGTTTTTCCTTCAAGTGCAAAATCAGCACCTTCAACTACTGTCAATATACCTTGATGCAGAGGAGACGATGACAAATGGAACGAAAAAGAAAGTCACAAATGTTATAGCAAAAGGTTGCAAAAAAAATTTCTCATTCGACATATGTTAGCCTTCTAAATTTTCTACCCCTGATCTATATATGACTCTCTTGTAAGCTTTTCTTGTTCCATAAAACAAAATGTAAAATCTTTACACTTTCTTTTCTCCAAAGTGCTTATTATCAAATTCTAATGACTTCATTGACAAAATAAAGACCGCTGATTGCTTAGCCAATGTAGAAACCTGAGCCCAAACTGAAAACCGCAAGGAGCAAGATTGCTTAAACTACACTTCTCTTTCTACCTCATTACTGTCTCCTACATGAGCTCTCAAATTAAAACTTAATGCATAGTTCCTTCTTACTTATAGATCTAGCATTTACGTGTTGATTTCAACTAGATCTACAAATATTTAGTTTTGAACACTTCACACCACCAAACTTGATCAAATCTTACTATCTTATAAATTATAGTGCACAAATAGAAGTTCGCCTCTTTCATGAGCAAAACTGTTTTTAGAAAGGGAAAAAAAAGAAAGCATAAATGGGGAATTGGGGATCCAGGTACAATAGGCTAGCTAAGCAATGCAGAATACCAACTCCTAATGACAAGACCCATACATTCCTAACATCTCCACAGACACAATAAAGCCCAAAAGTGCCCCAGGTTAGAATTCAACCTCAAAATCCTACTATCTAAAATGACACGAAGAGGAATTTCTCAGCCTATAATGGTTTCACTACACACTTAAACATCCTTCTATGTTGTTCACCTCAATAATCCATGTTAAGCAGAGTAAAGAAAGAATGCACCCCGCCTTCCTCCTGCGTTTCGTCAACACAATGAACCAGTAGTAAGTCACATATTCCTCATCTCACTGTAAACTACACCAACTCAATGGAGGGGCATCATCCATTGAGAAATGGCTCGTTGGTGTATGGAGTTTCTTCAAGACAAGCAATGGTGCCCGCAGACAGATAATGCATGCTTCAGCTGTTATTTCCCAACTGATTGGAGGAGGCTGGGTTCTCCGTCTGAGAGAGATATCGATGGTGACTGAGGTTGATTACGGCAGAAGGATTAATTGCCCATGTCCTTATCCCCTGTCTTTATCCCCTGTCTTCCTGAAGGAAGGAATGATGGACGTTGCCATGTGGCCCTCAATAAAATTGTCAATGGTAACAAATCATATGGGTGCTATCTCAACCATGGTTAAAACAACTCCAGCTTTTATATTTACAAACTGGGATTCGGTTCAAAGTAGTGAATGAAATCATACTTCCACACGGGTGCTATCAGCCTATCATATGTTTCCAAAGCAATGATGGCTAATTAAACATGAGCTTCTGAATTTACAAACTGGCCTTCGGGTCTCATGCATTTAAGGCAGTTTTTGCGAGTGCATTAAATTTTTATTCTTAAATTTACATCTCTACCATCAACCTTTATTACTCAACTTTGCATCTTTTCCATCAAACTTTATGACTTCCCTTTGTTGATGACATATAACTCCGTTTTCCAAAGGCTTTAGTGTTGCATTATATAGCATAGTGTAGATACCTATCCACTATGATGGCTCTCTCGCCCTCCAACGTCCAATTCAGTCCCAAACTTTGGCTGCTACAAAGCTATAGATTTATCTATCATCTATTATTATTTCAAAGAGAACACCCTTTTTATGGAGTGAACATCAGTTTTAAGGCTGGCTCACACATTTTCCCCCAAACTACGCCTTTAACAACCTAGAGAAACTGCCAAGGAAAAAACTGGTTCTTTCTCCCTTATTTTCTCCCTGGTTTCATTGAAGATTAATCTCAACTCACAATTTGCACAAGCATTGCGCATGCCCGGGCGTCTATATACGAACATACATAAACCGAGAGCAATTTTGTTCACCCTCCTTAAAAGAGGGTGAACAAAACCCTCCCTCCAATTGGTTGAAACGTGTGAGTCACACTACAAAGTGAGCCAAAAAGTGCATTGCAGAGGTAAGCATGACATATTTTGTAGTGCGACCACGCCAATTCAACCAATAGGAGTAGGGTTTTGTTCACCCTCTTCGAGGAGGGTGAACAAAATTGCACTCACATAAAAACTACATAAAAATATATATATACAGAGAGAGAGAGAGAGAGAGAGAGAGAGAGAGAGAGAGAGAGAGAGAGAGAGAGAGGGAGACCTGTTGTCGCTTCTCCTTCTTCCTTTCGTTCCTCTTAGCAGCTTTAGACTTGGGTTTTGCATCCGAATCCGGATCGTAACCCGGCGGCACCTCCTGCACTGACTGCATCTCTTTCTTCCACTATCATCATCAAGAATTCAAGATTCAACACACGCATTATTAACTGCATAGCCATAAACACATACACACCTACAAAAATATACATATGTAAGATTAAGTACCAGAGCGCCCTTGGACTTGTAAATGGCGACTTCATCCTGAGGGACGTAACCAGCCCTAATCCGAATGGGCTTTCTGAGGGTTCCATCGGGCCGTCGCGTAGGCGCCAGTAATCTCTCCCCATCTTTTAGGGTTTTGCTCAGATCAGCTGCTATCTGGTTCACATCTTCTTCTTGGCCACTCCTAGCCATTGCCATGTCAAGAATCAAGATTATTGACTGTAGAGAGAGACGGAGAGGGCAGTGATTGATCAAGTAAATACGCAGGTAATAAGTGGCAATCAATTGGGGAAAAATCTATGGAGTTATGATTGGTTTCATTGATTTGATGATGATGATAAGAGAAGGTGAAGGCCGGTGAGAAACAATTGCGAGTTGTGAGCAGAGACTGCAGAGTTCAGTGTTCTGATGAACGAAGGGCAAAATTTCAGACCGTGGTTTTTATTTGAGTAGATTTACACTTACCCCCCTCGGAAGTTTGGTATTTGTCGAATAGACCCATTATCTCAAAAATGGACAGGCACATACCATGATGGGAGTCCCAATAATTTGTTTGATAGACTTCTAACTGTTTAAGTGGTTAATCAAATCAAACCCAACAATAACTTACAAGGTCCTGATTAGAATCGTCTAAGTGAATTTGTTTAAAATAACTGTCTTTTTGGTTTGTGAAGCCTGATTCGATCTAATTAGTGTTTCGCTTGCTGTTTGGGGTTCGACAAGAAAATTACGATAGTTTGACAATGTTTACCCTAGAAATTGATGGTTGTTATACGTAGGTGATGTAACTTGTACTTTATTCTTTACTCGATAGAGAGAGAAAGTTGGTGTAAATTGTGGATGTACTCAACTGCACCATTGGAGAATTATGTAAAAAACTGTGTAGCTATTTGTTTCTTTTCTTAGTTGTTCTTCACATGTTTCACTAATTTCTCATATGATAAAATCAACATTTGCTCAAATCAACCGTTAATTTTGGCAAATGAGGAAGTCATTTGCTAAAATCTTTGTTTTTATCTCACAAAATCTTCAACAAAGATTCTTCCTCATTTGCTAAAATCAACAGTTGATTTTAGAAGATTTTAGCAAATGAAAAACACATCCTAAAAGACACAAAAAAAAAAAAAGTGTTTTGTACGGTCCGGATGCATTCGGTAATTTTAATTTAATTTTGATTTATTTTTACCAATAAAAATTAAAACACATCCGGGCCGTCCAAAATACAATTGGATGGCCAAGAGGTGCACAACACCCACCCATCAAAATAAAATAATGGGAGTGCGAAAATCAGTTCCGGAAAGTGTTAGTCTAACAATGTCTAATCGAATCTGAATTAGATGGTTTTGGCTTGGATTCTGGCTCTGCCTTCAAAACAACTGGCCTTTTTCAATGTTAATCTTGAATTAGATGGTTATTCAACTGGCCTTTTTCAACGAGTCGATTCATTCCAGCAGAAAAGAGACAATAAGAACCAAGGCGTTGGTGCTCGTATCATGTACAATTACACAATCAAAATCGCGAAGAAAAACAGAAGAAAATTACACATAATTCATCCTATTTTTCTCTATACCTTTCAGTGAACATTCCCCTTTGCAACAATGTCTACAGATATCACTCCCTCTTACCCTCTTCCGTCTCATCTTCAACATCGGAAGAAACATCAGCACTCTCGCCATTCTTCTCCTTTCTATCCTGCCTGACTAAACTGATGTCACCTTTTGGAGATCCCTTGCATAGGGATTGAGCTTCGTCATCATCCGACTCCTCTCCCACTTCCTCCGAATAGGCATAACTGGACAGAAGTTACATAAGTCAGCGAAAAAAGGTTGGATAGGTTACCTCAAGTGATTTGAGAAAGCGAGACAATCTGAAAACAGAATGCTTTCTTTCTTTCTACTTTTCTATGTTCTGCAAAGTCAAATCTAACACATTAAATACATCAAATCTACTTTTCTTTCTAACCATCACTAGTTTATGATATGCATATGGTCCAGCGTTCAGAGACCAACCAGTTCAGATCACGAAAAAGAGGTTATGCATTCCCAGCAGCAGAAATTGGAGAGGTTACGAGGTACAATCCACAAATACTACTCCCTCCGTCCCAAATTGATAGTCCACTACAAAACTACGTGCAATTTTTAAACTAAAAAATAATGTATCTATCGAAATAATTTTTGAATTTTTTTTGCACCGTATAAAAGTTTGCAATGAGATCTATCAAACAAGATCCATAATGCATATTTTTTGAGGTTCACATTAAAAGATATAAGCCGTTGAAAATGACACGCAATCCCAAAAGGGACTATCATTTTGGGACGGAGGGAGTAATAGATATTGAGCTGAAAGATCGCATGGTGAGCAGAAGTTTGAAAAAGGGATCAATTTCCAAACACACTACTACACTTCTTTAGGAGAAGTTGACCAAATTTCAACAGTGATATTTACTTTCATTAATTTTCCTTCCAAAATATACTCAAAGAAGAATCATTGTCTACCGGTGATGCACATGAAATACTTGCAGGATCATCAACAGTCAATCGTTCCAGTCATCTCTGAACTACTTGTTACCAACCAAAGTTAGTTTCAGTTATTACGTATT
This sequence comes from Gaultheria prostrata, assembly GCA_036023075.1. Lineage (NCBI taxonomy): Eukaryota > Viridiplantae > Streptophyta > Magnoliopsida > Ericales > Ericaceae > Gaultheria > Gaultheria prostrata. The sequence goes on along the minus strand of JAXBDA010000065.1, from coordinate 107,680 downwards.
TGAGAAACGCAAAAGCCAAAGTCAGAGCAGATGCTGTAGGAAGATTGGCTAAACATAACACGTAGTCGAGCTTATGGCTAGTTAAAATTCACGGCATACCGTTGGGAGCTCTGTGATGGGGCCCAGAGATAGCATATAACCCACAGCAATACATATGCAAGAATATCCCAGAAAGCAGTGATCACCCAAGCACCCTGCCACCTCTCATTGAATGGATCTGTTGCCTTGAAGTAGACCTGCAGAGGGAAACACATCGAAGCAAAAACAATTTCAGGCCCATAACCATCTATTGCTCCTAAAGTGAACTCGGAAGGAGAATCAAATCTAATCTCCAAAAGACTCGGTCACAAAGTAATGAGCCAAGCTGGCCAAGAAGAGATTGTGTGGTTGTGGGATTGAAGCTTGTAAGATACTACGATACATATAAAGCTGTAAACAAAACTAGCCAAGCTGGCTAGAGAGCTCCGGGAACCGGAGACTGCCGGACTCCAGGAGAGAATTCTTGGCTGGACTCAAGCTCGAGCCAAATTTGAAAATCATTAAACCAAACGAACCCAACTAGTTCCTTCTAATACTTAGCCCAGCTTGGTTGGTTTGCAGAACTACCGCCAAGCTTGAGTAAGTTCTTTTTGTTACTAAGGCTAAGAACAGACACTAGTAGATTATGTGAGAAAAAAAACACTATCTAATAGAGGTGAGTAAATGGCCAACTTTTCAAGATAAAGGCTGCAATGCCAAGCAGCAGTGGCAGAAAACTGAATCCTCAATCCATTTTTCTCTTTCTTACAAAGATCGTAAAAATTGGCTGAAAATAATGCTCAACTGATTGCGCAATAGCCTTAACTCCATTTGGTGATAGCAAAATAATCGATTAAATTAATTACAAAGGGAAAAATTCAAGAAATGGAGCTGTAAGGCAAATAGTTCAAAGCATGTTCTACTGATAAGATGAATACCTCAAATCCAATCCAAGCAACTGAAGCAATCACTGTGATTGCTAATGCGTTTGAGAACTTCCTATAAATGTCCAACTTGACAAAACTCCTTTTTGCCTGGATGTAAAGAAAATTTGTGTCTGAATGCCAACTCTACGAGAAATGGAGTAATAGCAAAGCACAAACAATTTTGGCTTCATGACACTAATTCAAGTGCAATTAAAAAATCATAAAATTTGATACCTGTAGCTGATCCAGTGTCCGCGAAAGAGACGTGAAAATCCATAATATTAAAAATGCATCCAATAATGCATCGGGAAGCACTAGAAAGACCCTTGCTCTTCCTGCTACATCATTTATGGTTCCCACATACTCGGTAATATTCAGCAACTCAGATGCCAAGAAATAAGTTACCCCAAGAAGTAGCACCTTGATGGTAAGGCCACCAAGAGTAGGACGCACCACACCATATCCCATTGAAACACAGAGTATAAGAAGGCGAGAAAGAGTTCTCCTTAAGGCTCCAACTGTCACAACCCAAGTTGTGATTACAACTGGCCTTGTTCCTGTGTTGTTGAAGTGTGCATACTCCAAGTACCAAAGAGTCATCTCAAACAACCCAAGACCAATAACAACAGTGATGCAGTGCTGAAGTTGCAATATATCTTTCCAAAATCTCATGTACTGGGAGAACCAGACTAGGCTAAGCAATACATATGCGAGAGCCATTATCACATAGAACTTCTTTAAAGGGGCCATTCTACCAGGTAAGTATCCATCTGGATTCTTCCACAGGGTCTTGCCACTCATTGTCAGTCCCTTGAGTTTGGGATCACATGATATAAAGAACAAGTTGTACATCCCAGTCTTTCCAATGTAAACCATCTTATTATCCATATTTGCATCCAGGTAGTTTCCATTGAACTCTACATTTAAGACGATAGGCCAGCCACTATTGGTCGCTGAAGGTATTCTAATGACTTCACCTTGCTTACAACCTTCCAGCTTAGCAAGATCAGGAGTGCAGCAGATAGACCTCTGCCCACCATAAGGTGAACCACCAATGTTATCACGATCAGCAGCCTCAAATATTATTACTTGGACCAAGCCGGTACTATGTTCCATTTCTTGGTGCTGGTCAGCAGCAGGTTTACTCCTCCAAAATGTGATATTGTCAAATCTAATCCAATTTTAATTGTCAGATGGAAAATTCCAAATCGGAATACAATGTTTTCTATACAAAACACAATTTTTTATTTTTTTGGAAAGAAACCGAAAGGTGCCAATAACACTTCATGCACAAAGACAACATCTAAGTGGAAATAATCTACATCATTGAACGGAGCGCCTCAGGGTAAAATTAAAAAAGAGTGGCCTTAACAGCAGAATTCGTATCAATGCTTCTAATTTAAATCACCCAATATGCTGAACCCGTCAAGCTCCCCATATCCACCCAAGCTCCACCTCCCTCGCCAAACCAATAGGGAAAGCCACATCTTCAACTGGCCATCATATATTGGCAAAGATAAAACACTAGAACGAGAAACTAGTCTTGAAATGTATTCCTTAGGCATTCCACATAACAGTTGGAACTATCATGAACGATGTTAGACAGGTTCAAGTATGAATACCATGTGTAGGTGTGAGGTCATCAGACTTCCCCGCAATTGTAATCGAGGATATGGCATAATGCGCCAGCAAGGTAGTGTGAAGGGCTGAAGGCCATGCAACACTCAATGAGAAAATGCTTTCTGTCTTATCAGGAAACCCCCTAAACATCCTTGTTGGAGCAAGAAAGGGGCCATTGCTATAGACCAGCCAACACGCAATTTATTGTTCTATCACGTCTATCAAATGAGATATGCTTATTCTCCAACCGTCATTAGAAAAATAAAGCATCCCCATGCGTGTTTATCATACGAGTCTTGGACACCTCACTTACCCTTACCCTAATCATATCCGGTGGACATGGGCATGCTCAAGACCACCTCACTTACCCTTAACCTTGTCATATCCCGTGGACACGGGCATGCTAGGGAGAATTGAAAGAGTCCATGTAACACTGTTTCTGACCTTAACAAAGCAAAGATACGGATGTCAATGTGGGCTCTAGTACATATTCAATTGACTCCATCCCATGTTTCGGGGACTTTACTACCCTTGGTCATTGGCAATAGAAGATGCCAACAATCTGCGAGTTTGAATCACTGGACCTTTATGACATTTATCATTGCGTGCCAATGCCTCCTAACGTCTTTAGTTTTGAGCTCATGCTAACTGGTTTTCCAGCTCCCGCAATAGATTGCATTTATGGGTTGCAATGTCATGCAAAAGTTGACCACTTACTTTGATAGAGACTCACTGAGTATGTGTTTGTAGCAGCTAAACATGTGATATAAAATGATTATTCAAAAGCAGAAGCCAAAAAACTCAAAATTCTAATGCGCAGGTGTGAAGCTCTCCTAAAAACAAACCAGAATTCGGAAAAACACAAACCCTATGTTGAAAAGCATAAGAGAATGAGTATGTATAATAATTGCAGAGGTTTTCCCCGACTTTGTCCGTGCCAACAAAGAATTCGAAAACCCTCAACTTTCTTAAAACAGGTCAGAGTCAAATAGCAATGATTTGAAGCACTTCTTTATACACTATTTCAGAAACCCAAGGACTCAATCGTATTTATATGTAAACTACAAGATTCCCAAAACTAGCAGGAAAAGGAGGGAAACTCAAAAGCAGTTTAAAGCGAGTAAAAAGATACTCGATCTCATCGAGACATACAGAATTCTGTGGAAAGATGGAATAAATGCTACGAGAACACTCACCTATAGTTGGAAAGGGGTAAAAAGAGAGAGAGAAAGCTCATATTCAGCTTTGATTCCAACCCCGACTAACAATAGCACCAAGAGTTTGTCAACAATAAATGCAATCCGTTGTGAATTCCATTTCTATTTCTCACGGGGAAACAAAATGTGACAAAATCTAAATCCAAAAACCAGAAAATCTTCCACGGCTCGTGAATACTAAACTATCTTCTGGTTTAGTTCAACAACCCTCGGAATTTCAAATCGCTAATATTCGTGAAATTCAAGCATGCACCGCAATGTGGCAGCAGATCAGATCTAATCAAGAGTGTGAACACATCGACATGTATATATAAAATAAACGATATGATAGAGATATAGTACCGGATGTAAGAACGGCTGTCGTCGATCGACGATTGAGCCTCATTGTCGTCGGGGAGAGGAGTGGTGGTGCGAGAAGCGACGATGCCTTCGCTGCCGCCGGAGAGAAGGTAGGCATTGCCGACTTCTCTGAAGGGATCTCGGTCGTAGACGTGGATTGATGCTTCGGCTGATCTTGTGGCTGATATTAGGAGAGCCAAAATGAGGCAGCAGCAGGGGACGAAGCCCATGCCGAGAGAATTTGAGAGTTTTAGAGAGAGAGAGAGAGAGGATCGGCGAACTTGACGGGGTGGTTACTGATGAGGAGTGAGAGAGAGAGAGAGAGAGAGAGAGAGAGAGTGTAGCAAGCAATCGCTAGTCGGGTGAGAAGTTTGCATCACAGAGAGAAGATGCAACGACGCGCCATTCCTCTGAAACCACGCGCCTGTATATAGGCTAGTCATCGTGTCGTTAAGTCTTGCTAATGAATGAGAAAATTTTATGTGCAAATAGGGTACCAAGCTGGCGCCCATAAGCCAATACTAGAGAGACAACTCCTTTTTATGTCAGTGAGTCTCCACATCAGCTATTGACATTTTGAATGTAACGGAGATACAAACGGGCGTTATCCTTTCCTCTCTCCCCATAGAAATCGGCTTTTGCTTTCTCTCTCTCACTTTTCTTTAGTTAAAGCCCCACTCTCTCTCTCTCTCTCCATTTTCCTGGGTCATTCTCTCCCCAAAAATACCCACTCTCTCTTCATTTCCCCTGGTCATTCAGTCGCCCGAAAATCACCCAAGCTGAGAGTTTGAGTTGAGGGACTCAAATCAAAGCGGAAGATTTGTTTCTTTTTGCATTTCAAAATGGATCTTTGATCTTGAGCCACGTCCGAGGTGTAGATTCCGATATACTCGACCAAAATCAAAATGTGGATTCTGATATACTGAAGATGTTGAAGAAAAAATGTTGGAGATGTTGAAGAAAATTGTGGTTTCGATTGAAATAGTTTGTGTTTTTTTGTAAAGAACAATTTTATGTATTTTGGGTTGTTAAAGAACCTTTGTCTGTAATTTTCAGAATTTCCAATTTTTTTTTTTAATCATGATTTGTAATCGTTCAGAACTTTTAGGTGTTGAGGAGTAAATTGTAATTATTGAGTGTTTGTGAATGATACGACCTTCGGGATTCCTATAATATTTCCTTCTGATTATCCAGAAAAATGGTTGATGCATATTTGGATGTTTAGCTATATGTAATGTTTAAGGATTTTTTGTTGTTGTTGGTGTGCTTTCTAATTAGGGACTGAATTTCACATTGACGTTTTCATCATTCTCAGCGCCAAACCTAAGTCTAATGACTCTAATCCAATTGTCCAAGTCTCTAAAACTTAGAGTGCTCGTTGGGTATATTGACTATGTCAAAGAATCAAATCCAAAACCAAGAATGAGTTTTGCAACGGATTCAAAATTGGAAATTTGACATGTTTCATCAATGGGTTCAGAAGGAAAAACATATGGTTGACATCACCATGGAAGACAAGTTGAGTTCTACTTTCTCTCTCTTGGATTAGGAACAGAGCACTCTCAATTTCAGTTTAGGAATTATAAAGAGCTCTGAAAAATGAATCCTCAAAATACCCCTCCTTGAAATTAACTCCAAATGAGATTATCTTAGTTTGTTATCGCTACATCATGCACCCACGGAAGAATTTTTTTAAAAAGAGTACATCGACCAATATTATGTTTAACAACATACAGATTTACACCAAATCTCCTACTCACTTTGGGTTTCTCAAATCTAACTCGTGATTTCGCAAGGGAAAAAATTCAACATTTTCTTCTCAATCACTTTATCAAAGCATCGGATCGTGTTGCTGTTTTCTGGGTTGGTCTCCACTTGCTTTTCACATCAATTGGGGATCTTGGCCTGGTGGCAGTGGAGTTGGGGTGCTATTTAACCTCTTCTTTTTTACTTTTCTCTCGACAATGGCTGCTGAAATTTGTTGTTAGTCATTGAAGTAGTAGTCTTGGCAACATGCTCTTGCTAGACCAGATGAAGACCTGCAAAGGAAGGGGGGAGAGAGAGAGACGAGAGAGAGAGAGAGAGAGAGAGCTTTTATCCTGATCTTGATCTTTCAAAGGAATTTAAATTTTAATGATCTCAAATGTGAGCGGGAATTTTGAATTTGTGTGGGAAAAAAGTTTTGGGTTAATTTGAAAAACAGAGCATCAGAAGAACATGTGACAGGATTGAGAAATCCAAACGGCGTGGTCTCTCTCCGTTAACTTGCCAAAGGTTGTTGCCTGATGTGGTCACTTGCTGACACTAACTGATGTGGTGCTCTTTGATTGGGTAAAGGTACCATGTATGCATGCCAGCATGGTACCCTATTGGTACCCAAAATTTTCTCCTAACGAATAATGATACATACACAAATTTTGTGCCACAACCAACCACAACCCCACTCACATGGGGTGTGGGGCCCGCATGTGGGGTTCACGTGGGACCCACACCCCATGTGAGTGGGGTTCTGGTTGGTTGTGGCACAAAGTTTGTGTCACAATCATTTTTGCTTGCTAATATCTCCAATAAACTCTATAAAGCACTCATGGGTGTTCCGCTAAAGATGGTCTTTTTGTTTTTTGGTTTTTCATGATTTTTTATGTGATATATTATAAGAGAGTGATTGTCTCGATTTTATGAATAAGCTGACTTTTTAACCTTTTTGAGTTAACGGAATAGGGCCTCAATAAATATGAATAGCTAAAAATTTAGATGGTGAATGTGCAAAAATTTATTCTAATAGACTAGGTAAATCCACCCTATAAGTTTGGCTACTATAAGTCATTAAACTTTTTAGCCTCGATTTTTGATAAAAAAAAATAAAATCTCTTTTTCCCTGGGAATAAATTGCTTGGTTTAAAAATAGAGTTGTTGGATGAGGCTTTTTCAAAGGGAATTGATATTGACACTCCTTATTTTGTCTCTATTAGATGAAGTTACTAAATCACCCTCGTATAATATAATTACAATTTTCTCTTGGTTTCAAAATATAAGAGTGGTTAAATGATTTAAAAAGGAGTGTCAATATCAATTCCCTTTTTAAATTGATACTTGATTGAATACGTGTTAGTTGTTGCAACCAAATCTTGAAGTATCTCGGAAAAACTATTCAAATTGATACCTTCGTTAAATGATTTAAAAAGCTTTTCACGTGGACATTGTATCTTTCTAGAATATCAATCCATCTTCTCTGAATATTTATTTTTTTGTTTCAAATAACAAAATTTAGCTAGTCTATTAGATTGGTCATCCATTCAAAAGCTAATGATTATTTATTGATCTATAAGTGGGTCCCATTTTTATCAAAAACTACTGTATCATTAAGCTATTCAAATTTAGCTAAGAACATCTCCACTCCCTACTCAAATTTAGAAAAATCATCCAAAACCTTCCTCCACTCTTTACCCAAACCTATACCAAATTTGAGTTTTACTCAAATATTTCACCAAATCTGATGTGAACCAAAATTTTAACCAAATTTTCAAGGCTTTTTTGCTACACTGCTATTTACCCTTTTGTCATTCAATGTTGTGAATTAAATCTCTACCATACAATTTGAATAAGGATTGAAATGAGTCATACCAAACCAAATTTTTATTTAATTTTTACTCAAATTTATAAAATAATTTGGATAAGGAATGGAGATGCTTTAAGAAAGAGCAAAGTAGCAAACCATGCAGCTGCAAATCAACAAAAGAAAAGAGGAGCAGTAGTATACACCTCATACAAGTAAAGTTTTCATGAAACAGTCTAGGAATTTTTTTCCTGAAAAGTTTCAAATGCATAATTATGTGAATTTGAATAATTGATTTATCTTTTTAGATTTTTTTTTGGGAAAACTTTTCATGTATCTAAATATTTTCGATTATCCAGCTTATATTTCTAGTTAATGACAAATTATACTTTAACACTTGAGATAAGAATGTTGCAATAAATGGCTAAAAAAGTTATCATGTAACTATGAATTTAATTCCAGTAGTGCTACATACCTAAAAACTTTATCCAGAAATTACTTGGAAAATTGAAATGAGTGGCTCAGACAAGTGAATTTGAGCCACTTATTTTAATTTTTTGAGTAATTATGGGTAGAATTTCTTAACACTTAGCATTTCGCATTGAATCCAATATTTTTGCATGTAACTATGAATTTAATTTTTTTGTTGCTTGTACATAAATTTGGTCTTTCCATACTTTTTATTGGAATATTTTTTTAAAATTTTTAAATTTTTTTGATTTCTCACATAATAAAGAATCAATAATCTACAAAAGTTTGACCAAAAATAATAAATGTGATTTTTTTTCTAAATAAAGACAATAAAAAAAATTGAAAGACGGTTGTTTTTTTTTGCTGGATGAAGAGATAAAAAATAATATTAATTCAAACCACCACAATACAGAAATCTAAGAAAACAACCTAAAAAACTACCAAAAAAAACCTAAAACTACCAAAAAATAAAATAGAAAACAGAAACAAACCGCCGGTGCCATAAACTCATACGTTATGATTTTAGAAAGTTTGTGGTATTCTCTGGACTTTTTATTATTAGTGGGTGTCTTTTGTAATTTAAGCTTTATAACCTTCCAAGAACGCCCATGCTTTCTGCTCGTAAACAATGAACCGACCCATTTGAAACGCAACGACAGATTCACAACATGGAAAGTGCTCTTCCTTTGGTATTCCTTTAATCTCTGAATCACTTTTAATCAGCGTACTAAATTCTTGTATCTTGTCGAATTTTTTAGATCTGATATTGACGTTCACATGCTTGTTTCACTTAATACGTTATTCTTGTACTTATGCATTTGAAATTGGAGGTGGCACCCAAAATGATTAATATACTGCCACAGTCCAAAAAAAATTCTCCATTCGTCAAACCAAGAAAATGTACAGGATATGTATTTATTTGAACAAATTCAAACTTTTATTCAGAAATTAAAAGAACTTGTTGATATTTAGTATCTTATAGAAAGAAAGGTAAGAAATTATTTGAACCCAAATGCATTTATTTTAGTTACCTTTTTGCTGACCGGACAATCTTCGTTGGCATGGAGTAGTATTTCAACCCAAGAAGCACAAGTGTTCGAAGATTAATCATACATAATAGGCCAAAAATATATGTATTGGTGGGAGGTTGGGACCCGGGGTGGCTCATGCCACCGAGGCCCCCCTTAAATGTTCCGCCCTTGGCTATGGGTCTATTTGTTTAACCGCGAATGAGGACTGGATTGGACTACATATCCTGTTACCCACTTATTCGGTGTTTGGTTAAATTGTTAATTTTGGGGGGGCCTGGATTAGTTACCCATCGGACACAATACATAATCCCAAAGTGTGAAATATACAATACAGCTGCGTTATTATTAATCCGAGTATCGTTAATTCGATGAGAAATTGTACCTTTCAAAAATGTACATATCCTTTCACTACAAGTCCCATCAAACCAACATACCCTTTAATTTGTCTCAGGCTTGCTTCTTTACATATTATGTAATTACTGCTTGATATTGACTTTCTGGTTGTTTTGGTGTATTGTTACATTGGTGCTCTTGACTATCTGAAATAGATCCATGAGAAAAGAGTTTGGGATATAGCTATAGTTATTTGAAATTTGGTATATGATGGTGTCTGAATTTTCCCAGCATTGTACTTAAGTTTTGGAAATAATGTGATTTACAGGTATCAATGTTTCTCGAGTGCCTGATTCTCTGCAGTATTTAGAACTATTGCCTAAGACTGACTCTTTAGTTTACAATTAAAAAAAAAAAAAACGGGGAAGAGGTTGATTCTTGAGCTCTTTTAACTTATGTGGTGGTGTTGAACTAACGGTGGTCTACACTATTCTAAGAAGGTCCATGAGTTTGAGGATCCAATTAAAGTATCTCATTTTGACTTGAGAATTAACTAGCACATTTAGATGTGGAATCTCCTTGCTTACCTTGTAAAGGCTTTGTATTTTTGTTGTGGTGTACAACCATTGTAGGCAATAAAATGGTAATATTGTACTAACACTAAAGATGCAAGTTATTGAATGCTAATATGGTAAATTTTGGATGCATGTTGAAAATTTTACCCTTCACATGTCTAAGTATTTGTGTTAATGCGTTTAACATATTACTTGAGTGTCTTGGTATTGCATTTAGGTGCATTTGTTTGCCAAGAATGTTCTGTGTTTACAAATCATCCTACATTAAGCATATGTAAGATGATGCGATTTTGACTTGATTAAGCATATATTAGCTGTATATGTTAGGCTTCTAGAAGTGGAAAGCGTTAAATTTCTCGAAGGCATCCAACCTAAAACCATCGACGATAGGTGGAGTAGCATCTTGCTTATATTGAATGAGTTGGGATAGTTTAGGTGAGTGGTGCGAGACAAGTCTAATAGAAGGGATTGACATACTCTTTGTATTGGTTGAAGAGTATTACGTTGTTTGTTTTTTATCGGAGGATCATGAAAGTTGGAGGGGGATGTACTGTCATCAACACGGTGACACTACACTTATATCGACGTAGATACTAGAAATAAATTAATAACTGATATGCCTTTCCCACCAAATGCATTAAAAGTGGAACATGAAAAGACTTTCTATCGTGGATAACCTTTTTACACAAAGGATGGATGACTTCTACCCTCAAGGAATTGTGTTCCAAGTTCCAACTCTTAAGTCATACTCCTTCCGTCCCAAAAAGTTTGGCCTACTTTCCTTTTTTGGCCATCCCAAAATATAGGATCAATTTAAAATTTTCAACAAAAGAAAGTCGGTGAATTCCATTTCTACCCTTAAGATGCTTTTAACAATCAAAACAATGAGACCAAAAGAAGAAAAATTGAAAATTTCAAAATTTAAAGTGCATTTTAAAATTTTGAAAAAGCTCTCTGATTACACTAGCGGCAAGATTTTTCGTTTTAAAAAAAATTTAAATTCAAAACTTGATTAACTCCTATTTTATTATAGTCAACTAATGAAGGACAAACTTGAAAAGTTACAAGTTTTGGATAATATCGTGTATTGTACATAAAATTTTAAAATTTATAAGTAGACCAAACTTTTTGGGACGGAGGGAGTATTTTATATTCGAATATTCTGCAAGTCCACAATTATTAGGATGAAATCTGACATGCAACTAGTTAGAACATGCAGAGCTTAGCTTGAATATACTATCCACAGCCGACATCAGCTTGGTTCCGTTGAGAGCGCTAGTGTAGGTTCAAACTATTGGCAAACTTATGTTGTTACTGTAAAGCAAAGTCTCGTATCGCCTGGGTACCAAAGCAATATGAAATATATAAGCGTGTAACCCTCACTTCTTGAGCTAGCTTTTGGGGTTGAGCTCTACCCAATAGCGTATAATATGGTATCAGAGCTAGGTTCCAGAGATGGGTAGGTAGGGTGCGTGTCTCTGGCTTGCACGCGACAGGTGCTGCCGAGTGAGCACATTGCGTGTGAGGGAGGGTGTGAAGCGAAATCCCACACCGCCTAGGTACCAAAGTAATACGAAATATATAAGCGTGAGGGCACCCTCACTTCTTGAGCTAGCTTTTGGGGTTGAGTTCTGCCTAAGACCGTGTAACATGGACATGGTCTTAGGTAGAATTCAAACTCGAATGCTATTTTTTTGAAGACTTAAAAACTGTGCAGTTTTTTTGGACCCATGCGACTTGGAACTTCACTTCATACCCTTCTTCATGTGCAAAATGCTCACTCGGTGGTAACTGTAGTGCGCAAGGACACACATGCCCATCTCAGGCTTTTCGGCTCTGATACCATTACATTGTATTGGCTAGAACTCAATCTCGAAATGTTTTTGGTGTGAGGGTGCATTAATGTTATATACTGCACAATTGCACATTACTTTGGTGCCCAAGTGATGGGGACTTTGCTTTGCAGTGCCATACATACTGACCTAAGCTCAGTCACTAATTTTGTTTTGCTTCCCTATGATTCTTTTTGCCCACCTGCTATCTACTTTATAGTTCAAGTGTAAAAGGTTCAGCTAAATGAGTTTGCAACAAGTATTCATTTGCCTTGCCCCTCCCAAACTCTATTGTAAGAATGAGTTTTGTGCCCTAGGCACATCATTTATATTTTCTTACATGGTGCATGCCTTTTGCCTAATCCCATAGAGGCAAAGGTATAATATAACCATCCAAGTTACATAGCTGCCTTGTATGATAGGAATAAACAGAAACATTACGAAATAATAATTTACGGAATTTTAAATGTGAAGACATGATTGAAATCTGTACGTATTTGATTTAGAGCCCCAAGAAAGCAACCATTGCAAATGAGCGAAAAGAAGAAGAAAGTATCACGTGAAAGAATATCCACAACCTAGACATCATGCGCAAACGTTGAGGAGATGTTTTCTTCCACATAATCTCAATCTTTTGTCCTGTATATAATATTTCAACACAATGAAGTCAAATGGATGATTGTGTCCCCTAAAGAAGCGTGCTGAACAAAATTGGCAATAAATTTTATAAACAGCATCTTCCATGCATGATATCCATTTCATGCTATAATATATGCATGACTCCTATGCTATTGCGTGTAGCTCAATAGAGCAACACTCTTGAAGTTGAAGCAGAACAGCACAAGTACCAAAGACTTGTGTCCCACCACTCCATGTTTGGGACGTTGATTAAGTTACTTCAACTCTCTTAAGACTTTGGGTATACAAAGAGAATTATTCTGGTATTTAAAAGTACGAGGAGTGTGTCATTATGAAAGTGTGTTTCTTTACCTTCTTCTTTGGAAGAAGCAAGAAGCAGTTCTACCAATTGATCGGTCATTAACTTAAAAGATAAATTCCCAGATGGTGCAAAGATATAGAGCAACTGCAAAGGTTTTTGAGTTCATTAAACTCAGTTGATGAATTATTATCAAGACCTAGGGAATGTTATTAGCGTTCATATAAAAGACTTCATCAAGACGTCCACCTTGGGGGATGAGCGCAGACAAGCAGTCAAGAAGGAAACTTCTGGAATCCAACCCAACATGAAATCTCATCTTAAGAATGTTATTATTTACTCTCTTCTCGCGAAGAAGCCGTTGATTTAAGTAGTAGACAACCCAGACCGATTTCAGCAGATGATATTTGGCTCTTCTGGAAAATGAGCACGTCTTCTTGTTCTGAAGACTTCTTGGGGAATTCTGATTCTTGGATGAAGTAAAGTTGCCTTTGAAGCCTTGCAACAGGTGATAGTACATATTGTTCAAGCGCTGACCTCTTTCTTCTCGGAACATGAGCGGTCCAAAAGCTGTGTTCAACTAAACCTGCAAATCACAAGTGCCAGATAGTTGCAGCTGGAACAATTAAACACAAACTTCGGCTGTATCTGATGTTTACTGTCTTTTTCTTTTTCCTTTTGTTGAAGATGGCATTAGATGACTCGGTTCAAGTGAAATTGGATAAAAGCTGACCGACTAATTTAATGCATGTTAAATTGCCACACAGTGAAATTTAGAATGATCGATACTTAAGACAACAAATGTATTCATGTACAGGCACAAAATAAACAATGTCGTTTCCACATCACGATGACATTGACATAAGTTATATAGTTGTACGTTTGAGATGGTGGCAAGGTAGCAGCAAATATATTGGTTACTCGGATGCTCCTTAAAGATTTTGTAATCTGTGTTTTATTAAAACTTAAAAGTACTACTTTCTTTCAGTACGCTAATGGAAATTAAATGATTTAACATTAATTAACTAGTGGAAAATTCAATGGATTAATACATACCCTAGCAAGATATATAGTGAGAAATCTGAAATAGCATATCGATAATTCTTATTTAGAAGGAAACAAGAGGTGAGTTTAGCCTGATCTGTAAGGCTAGATTACGGCAAACAAAAATGTAAAGGGCACTTGTCAGGAGCAGACAATTGTTTCAAGTTGGGGGTCTTTTGGAACCAGTTATTTTTGTTTAATAATAGGTGTTATTTCAGTTTGCAAACAGAGATAATGCTTTGTCCCTTTTGTTATGCCATTAGATGTGCCAATTGCCATTAGCTGCATTGCATTGGTTATATGTTAGTGATATTATGGAAGCTATTGTGGATTGGAAGATATCATAAGTGATGAAGTCTGGTTATTATTATACTAAGCTGTTGGTTATTATTATAGTAAGCTGTTGGTTATTACTATAGTAAGCTGTTGGACATTGTGGATTGGCTACATGTTGAGATATTATGGGTGGAAGCAATTGTGGATTGAAGGATATCATAACCGATGGTGAAGTCTGGTTATTACTATAGTAAGCTGTTGGAGGATATCAAAACTGATGGTGAAGTCTGATTATTATTATTGTTGATGTTGGAATGAAAGAAAAAGAAGTAACCGAGTAGGAAAGAAGGCAAGAAGGGATTGGTTCTCCCTGGTTGAAATTCCCTTAGCATGACCTTGGTGCCTTGGCCAAGGTGCATCCATGGAGAGACGTATGGTTACTTATGTATGTAGTTGAAAGTTCGAAAAATGAGGTGGTTACACATGCATGTGGTCTGAACTCTGAGGTGGTTGTAAGTAAAGACCAAAAGGGGGGGTCGAGGTGAGGTCGTTTTTGTTACATTGTCTTGGATAGAACTCAACCCCTGGGGCTAGCTCATGAAGTGAGGGCTTATATATTTCATTCTACTTTGGTACCCAGGCGATGTGGGACTTTGCTTCACACCCTCCCTCACGCGCAGCGTGCTCACTCGGCAGCACCTGCCACGTGCAGGCTAGAGACGCGCAACTTACCCATCCCGGTACTCAGCTCTGATACCATGTTACACGGTCTTGGGTAGAACTCAACCTCAAAAGCTAGCTCATGAAGTAAGGGTGCCCTCACGCTTATATATTTCATTCTACTTTGGTACCCAGGCGATGTGGGACTTCGCTTCACAATTATATGGGGCTTTGTCGGGAAATTAAGCTGTTGACGTTTCCTTGGAAAGGCATTTGGGTTGTTGGAGCTCCATCCAAGGTTTTATTTTTTTCCACGATCAAATGCATCCCATAAGAAGATCCGTTCTTTTGACAATTTAATTTGGAGACGGCAGATTCAGGTTAATTTGTTTGCGTTTGTAAATGTGATAGTCTCCGGTATGCTTATCCATCCGCAATGGCTAGGGATTTTTGGTGTAGATTGGGTTTTTCAGAAAGATGTACTGGCGTCATGTTTGATTGGTGGGGGGATGCAAAGGGTGGCTGGGTTACCTCCTTTGTG
Organism: Gaultheria prostrata; assembly: GCA_036023075.1. Lineage (NCBI taxonomy): Eukaryota > Viridiplantae > Streptophyta > Magnoliopsida > Ericales > Ericaceae > Gaultheria > Gaultheria prostrata. The sequence continues at coordinate 92,304 of JAXBDA010000065.1, read as the reverse complement.
TTTGATGTGGCATTTATGGAGGGAGTATGTCCGGTGAAAATGTCAAGCTGTATAGGGAGCCTCTGTGTGGACTCGAAAGATGTTCCTTTTTCCTTTTGATTGGACCTTAGGGAAGATTATGCCTAATTTGGTCTCAAGATGTTTTTTGTCAATTAATTGCACTTTAAGAATTTGTAGCCCTGTGTCATTTGACTCTATAGGTCTGTTTTGTTTGTGCGGTTTTTTTTTCCACAGTCTAATCTTTTATAGAAGGTAAGCATCCCAATTGATGATTTTGCTTACAATTTACTACTTTACGTTACATAGATCTTGTTATTCAATTAAGTTTATCTTATTGCTGCCAGAAGAAACAAAATGGACTAATATAGTCTCTATGTGATATTGATGTGTGTCAAACATATTCATAATAGGGTAGTGTCAAACTGGTTTTATGGACTGAGCTCTAGCATTGTTGCCTAGAATTTTTCTGGCAAAGAAAAGAGAGGTAGCATTGAAATATAAAGCGAATGTTAAATTACTGGCATTGTACTTATTTGCTTAAAATGGGAAGTAATGAAGTAGGTTGTTTATTACCTGAAGTTGCTGTTCCGTTTAAATTTTCCGACTGAATGCAGCTATCAGAGGATGGTAGTGCTGATCCTGACTCAAATCCATTGTCTGCATCATCCACAAGGCCAGATGAACATGTAACAAACTTTAGCTCCATATTTCGGGATTCAACAAATAGACTGATGGGAAGGTAATTTACCTTGTTTACGGCTTCGAGTGCCCCTATTTCTTGTAGCTGTAGATTTAATACCATGCTTGGGAGTATAGTCATCTAGATTCCCCCATATCCTCCATCTTGATCCACATGCATTGCACAATATTGGCTTCCATGGTGGTCCAATTCTCCATAGTGGTGTATCTGTGCCAATAGAACAATTTATGACTTATGAGCATGCAAAATGAGAAAACCAACTTTTAATGCTTATAAATGTATATATATAACATCGAGACTAGGATGTTACATAGATGCCATATCATATAAAAGAAGACAGTGGCACATGAGAAACTGGGTAACAAATTTTCCTTTACTGCTGAGTTTTCCATAGAGAGAGCAATATACTAAAATTGATATCAAGTACAGGGTACTACATGACACGAAAGAGGGCGACATTGAGGTACTTAATACAAGAGCGGGTGTTCACCCTTTTAACCTAAGGTGGACATTAGCAAGTTTTTAAGAAAGGTAAGAACGAGTATTTTGAAGACTTAGAATCTGAGTATATGAATGAAATTCGAAGCAAAATTGCATGCGTAATAATGGAACCTCCACCAAATCCGGTCACATTTACCATGCATACATAACATGCATGAAAATCTGTATTTTAGAAGGTGATATATACTATATTAGATAACAGTGTTCTAAAAGACGCTAGGCGCTAGTCGGGCGGCCGGGCACCGCCTAGCGCCTTAGCCTATTAATCGCCGATTAATCGGCGCCTTGACAATAAGGCGGTTTTGCCATTTTTTTTATTTTTTAAAACTATTCTACCCTTCCCAAGTTTTGAGAGCAAACACATCAATAAAAGTAGAACAAAATAAGTATTAAATAACATGGAAACTAAGAGTTCTCATAAAAAAGTAAACATATGAGCCATTTACACTACCAGACTACACTTAACAGTCTAACAATATTGAAAACGAGCTGAAGATCCAAGAGTAAGCCAAGGTGAGACCGTGAGAGACGATTGAAACTACGATTGAAGACGTCTTGGAGACTGGAGTTTGAAAACAAAGGCTTGGAACAATTTCGATCGTGTAAAAGTGCTGGTATATTTTGTGAAGTGTATACAACATATATATAGAAAAATACCCCAGAACCCCCTTACATTTTATTAGGACGACATCAAAGCCCTTAAATTTCTAAATTCGCATATTTTACCCACCTTATGGTCATAAATCTCCGCCTTACGCCGCCTAACCGATAATTCGCGCCTAGCCCGCCTAGCCGACTAATCGCCGTCTTACACCGCCTTATGGCCGATTAATCGGGTCACCGCCTTTTCAAACGCCTCGACCCCTAGGCGCGGCGGTGACCCACCGCCTAGCGCCGATTAATCGGCCGCCTCAACCGCCTTTTAGAACACTGTTAGATAAATAACCACCAACTCATTAAAAGCTTAAGCTGTTTGAGGGGGGCAACTTTTTATTTATATTTTTAACACGCTCCCTCATATGTAGCTAGACTCTCCTCCATAAGGGCTAAACAAATGTAAATTTTAGGTAGGCGGTGAGGTTTGAGCCCAGGATCTATTGCCTGCTCTGATACCATATTATATCGTTAGCCACCAACTCATCTAAAAGCTTAGATGATGTGGGTGTTAACATCTCATAGAAAGTTCGTTTTAGGTCTACATGTGTGTTTATAACGACAATCCAAGGGATGAATGGTTTTTCTAGATAGATACAAGATGTGAACAACAATGTTGGAGATCTCATACATTAGATATCTTTGCACGTGTCATGCTTAGAGTCTTATCGACCACACAACCGGTCTCAAGCCCGGAAAAAGGAGGATCCAATTGCCCTAAATAGAGTTAGATGAAAAAAACGGATTCATGTATCCGATCACAATTAATTGGAACTTAAGGCTCGGTTTGGTTTGATTCGTATGTTGCATCTAGCAAGTAATGCACCGTCAAACTTTGACATTGTAGATGCTCAAATAAGGTTGAACAAGTTCTACATGTCTCATCAATGAATTTCGATTTTCCTTCGTGATAGTATATTAGGAGGGTGTTTGGCCCCCCCTTTTTTGCATTTCATTGTTGGCTTTCCTAGTTTTTGTGTTTAGCTGATGTGAAGGAAAATGATTTCTAGGATAACTCATTCTTTATTTTGAGGGTTAGAGAAGAGAATGCAAGAGGAGGGTTTTAGGAGCTTTTCACATTACCATTTTCCACTTCTTGTTTTAATATGAGAAGGAAAGACCAAGTTGCCCTACTTTCTTTTTGGAATTTACGTCTCCTTACCCCTTTTTGATAACGTTAATCTATCCTGCCACAGAAAAGGGCTCTTGCTTCCAAAGCAAGACACTGCTTGCATACACATTAGCCATGCTACCACAGTACTCAGTGGCGGAGCCACTTAGGGACCAGTGAGGGTGCCCTCACTGGATTTTTTTGCTTTACTTTTTTTTTTCTTGGTTTCATTTGTAGAAAACTATATTGGAAGTTTCATTAGTATATCACCTTTCTTTATAGAAAAAATCATTGAGCGCTCTTGGGGAGCGACCAAATGGCGTTATAACCTCTTTCTCCTGTACATATTTATGTAGGACGCAGGACTAAATATATAAGTTTCACCTAAATATGTGATGATGAAGGTCGATAAAAAAAAAAAAGTGATGGAGCTAGAAGGGTGTTAGGTCACCATGTGGTGATGCTTCCTGCCTAATTTTTTTTTCTTGTTGTTTCCATTGAAAGTTATTAGATTCGAGTCAATTTTTTTGGATTAATCGTTTGTCTTGACGAGAGGAATCTAAAAAAGTACAAAATATAAATTTAAAATGTGAACAATGAATTAACAAATAGGAATATATCTTCGAGAAAAGTTCGAAAGAAATCAAGGCATGTTACTTTTTAAACAACAAAAGCACAGCCTTTTTTTATTGTGCTCCCACTGTTTCAATTTTCTAGCCACTGACAATACTACTCTCCAAATATACACCATGATATATTTACTTTGGAAAAAAAAAAAAGTAGAAAAGGGCTCTTCCAATCTCTGTTCTTTGGTTTGGAATTAAAAAAATTTGGATAAATTCAAATATAGAGACGCAAGTATTTTTTTGAAGTGGATGAACCAAACTTGTTTTGAATTAACAATATCTAAAAGAATGTATAAAATGCAAGTTTATATACATTATAATACAATTATTAAATAATCAAGGGCTAAATGGTAAAAAATCAACTCATAATCCATTTGGATGATTATGATCCCAAACACAACTCATGTTTCAAAATGCATTCAGCACACATCTTCCAAACACTTTCCAGATTCATAATACATTCTGACCATAATCCAAAAAGTAAAAAATGCAAAAAGCCAAAAAGTGAAGCTCTCAAACACCCCCATATTGCTTGATGAACTCATTTTTTTACTGCAAAAAATTTTCAGCTGAAGAAATAAATTAATTGTAGCCTGATAAGTTGATATCTGGTGCGGTCTGCCTCAGTCACCTATTAGAGAAAGCTTGATCCCGGTGTAGTGCCGGCCAACACTCCTCCGATGCTTAAGTCAATTTACTGGTGGAGCTATGAAGTAAAGCTCAAACAATAGTGGGTGACTCCGGTGTAGTGCCGGCCAACATTCCTCCGCTGCTTAAGTCAATTTACTGGTGGAGAAATGAAGTAAAGCTCAAGCAATAGTCCGTGCAATAGTTACATTACCTCTCCTCTTGCATGAGGATATATTTATATAGGGGATTTAGGAGGTAGAGTCCCCTTAACTGGAGTGTACGATCGTTGCGTGTTGTTAAGGATGGCACCATCAGAGTCCATTGACCAAAGCCTTTCTATCCCGTAACAAAAGGAGTCCTGATAAGGGTTGGACTATTTCTACTTTGTAGTTATCCCCGTGGGGGTGTAGGTAGGGTGGAAGATGATTAAGAATGGCATTGGGGCAGATCGGGGCGGGTTTTGCTATACACCGATCCAAAAATCTATCCCCGCCCCGCTCCTAACCTGACCGGGTAACGGATGGGTACCCATGCCCCGCCCCGCCCCTATTTTTTTTACATATTAAAAAAAATATGTTTTTGATTTAAAAAATAATGAGCACAAATAAAAAAAGTTCGTAAAATAACAATGACAACTAACCAACATCCACTATTTATAAGGAAAATGAAAAATAATTGATATATAATGTGGGATTCTAGTTGGAAGGGTAAAAATATTAGAATAAAAGTAAGATTTTATGCATAAAAATTGCGGGTGGGTATCGGGGAGGGGTGATGTCTACTCTAACCCTACCTTAACCCTGTTGAATTTTTACAATTTTCCCCTACCCCAACCCTATACCCAAAAAATGACCGGGGCGGGGCAAGTGTTAAATTGCCATCCCTAGAGATGATACACACTCTTGGGTAGAACTCAACCCCAAAAGCTAGCTCATGAAGTGAGAGTGACCTCACGCTTATATATTTCAATTTTACTTTAGTACCCATTGATGTGGGACTTCGCTTTACACTCTCCCTCACGCGTAGCGTGCTCCCTTAGCAGCACCCGCCACGTGCAGGCCAGAGACACGCACCATACCTATGTCTTGTACCCAGCTTTGATACCATGATACATGGTCGAGCTCAACTCCAAAAGCTAGCTCATGAAGTGAGGGTGCCCTCACGCTTATATATTTCACATTACTTTAGTACCTTAGCGATGCGGGACTTCGCTTCACAGGAGAGTCCCAGCTTACCTGTAAATCTTGTTGGGGATATCGATCGAGAGATCCATATTTATCCGATGTTTTTGGAAGTGGAGGGCCGAGCAGACCCATCATGACCAAGCATATCATTCAGCCGAGCTGAGTAGGCGTGGTCGGTTTTGTACCCATCATAACTGACACCACCAAAATCTCAACTAATGTTTGGGATATTAATGAACATCTGAACATCGAAATGCTTGAGAAGTCTCTCTAATGAATTTAAATGGTCGCAATCATGTAATGGAGATACTAAATAATATTCCAAGACAATTCCGTTTGTTTCTTTTTTCCCTTAGTGGGGGCTGGGGGCCAAGTAGCATCTCGTTCCTACTGGATTTACGTTTAATAGAAGGCAAGGTGAATATATGCGAATTCAATGTTTTGCCTCATGAAAATTTTTCATTATCTAACAATTGTACCGAGGGTGGTATACGTACACTTTGGGCCCCCTAATATATCTTCCAGTCAATATTATTTCTGTTTGATTTCTAAGAAGTTTCCCCTTCCAAACAACTAAGAGACCAATATTCCCAACACCACTGGTGAAAGAAACATTCTGAAGTACTTTGTCCCAACACTTTGACTATTATGTACAAATCATACTCAGTAAAAGCTACACACCAGTACATTTATGTGCAGAAAATGTTTATTCTTGTTGGAACTAGAAAGGTCATAATGACATTTGATAAAAAATAACATCGTATTTGTATCACCATTTAGTTTCATCAATGGCGAAGATACAACGGTTGACAAATATAGACTTTAAAATGAGTCAAAAGAAGACATGCAAGGAGGAGGATTAATCAAGATACTCACTGCGTATTCCACAATGGAAACATGGTCCACTTCTGCCCCTTGGTCCAATTCTGCACCTTGGTCCAAATCTGCCCCTTGGTCCAATTCTGCCCATGCAAATTGATCCTCTCCTTAAAGCTTATTTTGGGAAGGGCTCAAAGGCTCGCAATAACTTCCACAAAATCAGTAGAATGGTGAATAATTAAACACAAACATATGCAGAGTTCTAAAAAATTCTGAAAACATTGGGAAAGCTGGGAAAAGTGGCATTTTTCAAGAAAACTCTTCATGTGTAAACATAGTCTTCAGAGTTGTAAAATTTTAATGTGTTTTTCTTGCGATATATACACATACCTTTGGATTCCTACTTCAATTCTTTGCTTCTGATTGCATTTTCCATCAACAGCTTTTAAGCCTAGGAAAATCGTAGGAAGTAGTTAAGTGTTTTATGCAGAAGACGGGGCTTTCTTTTGAAGCTAAATATTTAGGGTGGAGAAGAGAAACAGACGGGGGAAAATTGTCATTTATGAGATTTAGAAGAAACTTTGGCGAGGAAATGATGCCACATTGATGAGATTCCAAAGTAGGACAACAATTAATTAGGTGGTTATTAAATGTGGTTGGATTTTCCCTCTCCATCTTTGCTGTCATTTGTTTCGAAGAAGAAATTTGAGTTGGTTTCTTGACGAACCCTTTATTTGAGAAGTCTAGGTTTCTCAAGGAATGGGCACACGAGTCTTTAAGACTCACCTTAAAACTTTCTGATACACTTGACTATTCTAGGCAACTCAATATGATGAGTTGTCATTTTGGATTGTTGTAATCTACCGTTTAGGTAAAATCATCATGGCTAAAGGCGCCACTGGTGTAAAAATGCTTCCCTAAATGTATGGGCTTGTCCTCCTCTGTTGCCCCTTTGTAAGGAACTGGCGGTGATAAAGTTTCTTCCATTTTTTACTTGCATCAAAATGCCAATATTTGGAGAAGTTCGTATAAATGGGTTGGACTTCTAGGGATTCTTCTATGATTTGAAATTTGTGTAGTCCGTTAGGAAGAAATTTCCTTGCTTACGCCAAAAGATTAAGGACTGATATTGGCTTAGCAGTAATGCTAGAGACACTAATTAGTGTATTTATGAACGCACTAGATGCGTACGTGGCACTACCTCGGTGAATGGTCACGACCAGTGTATTCCACTCTTCATTGAGGTGGTTATGCCATGTGTACATATAGTAAAAGAGAGTTCATAGATAATTGAGGTGTACGACTAAAACCTTAATGACTAATGATACAATTTTTTCTATGCTATGAAGTAACAGTGTACAGATGTTTTGTTCTTACAGTCTAGGATTTCGAAACCGGTAAAGAGCTAAACGCTAATGAACTGGCTATGTGGTTGTCAAACTGGCTACATGGCATCTCAAATTTGCCAATTTAATGTCTAATTCATTCATTTAATGGTCATTAAATTTGTTGTTTCTTTGGATGGATTTTGATGATCTGGCAGATTTTCGAAATTCAACTCCTCGTCATGAAATTCAAAAATGGTCCAATGTATTGAATGCATTTCAGATTGGGGAGATGTATGTGCCATAAGTAATGAATCATTTCCTCTAGTCAGATTAATTAGTCCCATTGTTCCTGCTCTCTTTGCCAAATATGGATTTTTAAATTCTGTTTTCTTAGGTTTGGCCCGATTGCACGGGCGCCTTCTGAATTTAATCCTTTGTTTTATAGAACTGTTTTTTCTCTACAGATAGCCAACCTATATGGCTGTCCTCAATCCAATGCGAGGAAAGTTTGACGAACAAAATGAGCACTGCCTGCACACGGACAGGATGACTAAAGATTATCAAGCTGCTGCATTTGAACTGGGACATAATGATGAAATGCATCATCGTTTACAAAATGAGCGAATTGTTGATGCCGTTGCTATCTTGATTATGGCTCAGAAGAAGTTGTGAATTTATCTAGTTAGGTCTCAGAGCAAAGACGGTTCTGGTCATGGCCATCAACTGTTACAACTTGTGCGCGATCTCAGTACTCATCGATGTGGAATGAGTTGGATTTGGCTAGATATCCAGTGATCGGGGCTTAAAATTCCATTTTGGGATGTTGTTTCGGTTGGTTATGAAAAGAAAATATTTTGGGATGTGGTTGTCTGTACTTTTAGATGGAATTTACTTTCGTCTTTGTGGTCATGTAAATATACGCGCGGATGATGGTTTGTACTTGATGAATTTTTTTGACAATGATAGCGGTTGATATGACAAAGGATGCACGTATCCTAGTAGCAACTAAAATCCTCCTAATGCTACGAACTAACCAAGGTGGCTGTGGCACTTTCTATTCTAAAATTTTGATGATGTCCTCTGCTTGAAGGCTATATTCAGTAAATTTTTCTTAGGGTCTAGGCCCTCTTATGTACCAAAAAAAAAATAGTCAGTAAATTTTGATGATTTACTGGATTCTTCTAATGAGAGGATTTGAACTCAATACTACTACTAGCCTACGAGCATCTCCAACACATTACTTCAAATTGGAGATGCCAAATATTTTTTTTGAAGACTTTGTGTTGCCATTTTGACACCTCCAAATTCATCGTCAACAAACCTCAATCTCCATCGTTGTCAAAGCCTAGGTATTAAAGTACAAGATGTTAAACACCTATGTTTTGAATTATTAAATGTCAAAAATAGATTTGGTACCATGAGTTAAATTAAGCAAATGATGTACGGTTGGGTCAAAAGTTACCGTTTTTACTCCACATATTATTTGATGGGTTGGAGAGTTCAATTAATCACTTTATGCATATGCATAAATGTGTTTCCATAATTCGAAATTATGATAGGATTATTTCCAATTTTGAGAGATAAATAAGGCAAATTGTCTTTGACGTAGAAAACTCTAATGTGATAGTATGCTTTTTCCAAAATTGAAAATGGTGATGAGATTATTTCTAGTTTTGAGAAATCAATAAAACTTTTTTTTAATTTAGAAAACTCCAATAATTATATGTCGTAAACAAAAATACGTAACTTATGGAAATGGTCAAATCTTTTCGGCTCGGCTCGTTTGCACCCCTACTGACCGGTCCGAAATACAAAAAGGAAAACAACAACAAAAAAAACAAAACAAACCAAACTAAGATAAAAAAAAGCCGCGTACGAGCTCACAAAATGTCGGCTCATTAACCGATTTACCTTTTTTTTAAACTTTATTAAATAAAAGGTGCGTCTCTGAACTTTATTCCCAAAGTACGTGAAAATGTTTTTAACAAATATGCTTTCTAGAAAACGTGATTCCGTTTCACGCTTTCACAGTGAGTTAAGACAGATTAACCAAAAAAATTAAGTTAATCCTAATTCGGCTTGAAAACGTGGTTAGGAAACACGCTTTCTAAAAACGTGGTTTGTAAACACGCTTTATGTATGAAAAAAAAGAAAAAAAAAGTAAAGCGTGATTACCAAACACGCTTTTCGAAGACGTGTTTGGTAAACACGTTTTTCCTTTTTCCACCCGAAACACTCTTTCATGGTCCAATCACGAGCAAAGACAAGCACACGTTGTGCTATTCAAAGTGATCTTTTAAGGATCATGTTTAAGTTCAAGCAATTTAATTATAAAAAAAATATCAAAATGATGATGAATATAATGTTAGCTATTTAAAATTGACAAATCATCGAGTAAATTACACACCGAAGTCCAAAAATATCATCTCGTGGGGGCAGACACCCCCGGGCTAACCACTGCTGAAGGTTGTCTGCACCTCAACCACAGGAGTTAAGTCGGATATACGAAGAGTTAGCATTATCTATTCATTCAAATATAGAAAGGGAGAATCCCATTTTGGTGTAAATTTTTTTTTTTTGTGAAATCGTGTCAAAACATAATTTCTAAATTTTCCCAACGAAAAATTAATCGTAAGTTTTTGACCAAGTAGGCATGAGAAAGTAATAAATGTTTATTGTGCTTGTCCTCCACGAGGTCGCATCTTTAAATACCCTAGAGGCTAAACCTGGCAAACCTTGAGGTCATTGGAGGGTTTGCTGGTCGTTAACTTTAGGGTCCCAGAATTAATCTTGTTTATTATCCGGTTATCCCACAGCATGACACGGATATCCGGTTATTATCTTTAAATGTTTTTATCTACTTTTATGGTGAAGTGATCTAGTAATTAAGAACTCAAACAAATATAATTTCTGACAGTTAACGAGTCTGCATAGTTAACAAATGAGGAAGCAATGATGGAAGCAAAATCAACTGTCTGCACCAGCCCTCGTAGTTGTCAAGTTAAAAGACAAAAGGGTTTGGAATTGAAAAGTCGAAAATAGGTAGGGTAATTTGTGAAACAAATCAAGTTCAGGTTTTATGTGTAATTGTTCGCAGAATGTTTAGTTGTACTGTTGGGAAAACGAAAAAACGTGATTGGTAATTACGCTGTTACTTTTCCCAATTTACAGCGCATTTACGAACCACGTTTTCAAGCCGAATTACTAATTTTTGGGTTTAAACCGTCTAAACAAAAGCCCAAAATGTCGGACGAAATGATGAGAGCATGGAGATGGAGGGAAAGAGAACGAGGACCAAACCAGTGGCTCTGTTCATGGCCTTCGGTACTCAAGGCGACGTCTATCCTATCGCTGTAACCTCTCTCTCTCTCTCTCTCTGTGATTTGTATGTAAATTCATGTTTACGAGTTGTTAATGCGAGTACAGTGAGTTCCTATGGTCAGTATTGCTAGTACATGTACTCAAATGAACACATCGGTATACCAAACCCCGAGTTCTGCTCAAATCATCTGTATGAATCTTTCGAGCTAAGAATCAAATGCCATCCCTGAAAAGAAGACTCGTGAAAGTTCAATTTGAGTGAAAATTGTATATGGTTTTCGTTTTTATGTTTATCAATTATGGTTTGTGAGATACAGTGGTTTGTAATCGGAGGGATGATACTGTTATTCCAGAAATGAGTTTGTTTGAGTATGCTATGAATGCTGAAATTTGATTATAGAGAATTCAGTACGACTCAAAATGATCTTGTACTGCCTTGATGTAGTTTTTGATTGAGTTACCATTGTCGAATTGCCAATCTAACTCTTGAAAGAAGAAAAATTGGGCATGCTTGTGGTGAACTAAGATAAATAGTGAAGAAAAGTGATTGAGGTTATTTAATGAATACTGCAGTTAGAAGCTTTGTGATACCATCAATTTGTTTATAGAGTTGCAAAACCCACTAAGGGATTTTTTTTGAGAAGATGTTGCAAGTTCTACTCCATTGAGATCTATTTATAACTGCATGCACTGTTTTGGTGCAGACTGCCCTATTTTTCTATGAAATTTGACTTTCGACAAACACAGCATCATTGTGGATCCCTGTACATGTTTATTTTTAAAGGTTTGGCTAATGAGTTAATGAACTTGGTTATTCACTTTGAGGAATCTGCTAGTAGTTCGTGTTTTCTAAATGCAAAAAGAAGCCTTGGTGGTTCAAAGAATCAAAGAATCATAAATTGGAAGTTGAGATCTATGGTTTTATGGGCCAATACTGTAATCTGGCATCTTCCGCACCAATGGGTTGAAGTGAAGTTCATCGTACATTATGTGTTAAAATTGATATTATGAAGAACACAACTGAAAAAATAGATTTCTTTTAGTGGGTTCTAGAGAAGTAATGAGACCTCACTTTTGGCTATCCATTTAGATTGCTTTCTGAAGGGATTTTAACTGAACATGGTCCTATGATTGATTTATGGAACTTCATTGTGATAACATTGCCTTTACCTAAGAAGAAAAGATAACTTCATTAATTTATTCATTTATATGTATATTGCCTTATTGTACTGGCTATCAATCGCAGGCCATTGCTGCTGCATTTGCTTGTGATCAGGAGGAGTATAGTGTGGTTCTAATTAGTCATTCTGCCCACAAGGTTTGCTAGAAATCCTTTTGAATTTGATCTCTATTCTTTGCTGCTGGATTTAGTGGTGTAACATACTGCACCATTTGTTAGTAATTGATTAAGAGAACCATAAACGAGTCACTTTGGGGCTTTGGGCCGTTGGATGAAAAGGTTACTGCATAGAGTTGGTCTACGAGGTGCTGGGAATGGTAGAGGTTCCCTTGAGGATGTAACCTCACTTCTTAGGCAGTAGTTTCAATAATCTTTTGTCGTTTATTCTCTGCATTTTGTTTCTAATTTGTCATCGTTGTTTTTGAGCTTTTTTCATCTTGTTTTTTAGAAGGTGGAGACAATTGATCAAATCTATGAGGCTCTGTTTAACTGCTGTTTTCCGTATTTTTTTCTGGGATTCATTTATTGATAGCACAGAAAACTTATTGGTTTAACGGTTTCGAAACTTCTTCTGACAATTTTCTGGAAAAAATCTGTTTTTAAGAACTCGTTTGGAAGAAATATTTTTGCACTATCAAATTCTATTCTGCTCAAAAAGAATAAATTGAACACCACATAATTAACTATGTCCTGCTGGGGTTCCATGAATAGGAAACCAACCATCTTTTTGGCTCAAGCAAAAATAGTGAAGAAGGTCTGATTTGCACAACACTTGATTGATTAGAACATTGTTACCCTTTTTGGAAGTCTCAAGTGAAGCCAAAAGGGCCCAACATGTTTGAAGAAGACTTTTTGGTCCAAGAAATGTGCTTGGTAGTTGGTCACTATTTTGATGTATCAGTTTATTTTCAATGTTTCCACTTGATTTCATGACGGTTGTCAGCTTTGGAATTTCTATTGGTCAAACTTGAGGGTTGCTTTGAGAAGTAGGTTCTGGCTCTGTTGTGTGATTCTCTCTTTTTTATTCTTTATCAAGATCTTTCCAGTGTTTTCCTCACCGTGCAAAGGCCCGTATCCTTCAAAATTGACCATACCATCTGATTCTGAACTTTTTTGCAAAAATCAGTAATTGGGTTTCTTGGTTAACTGACAGAATTTAATTGCACTTTTGGCGTCCAAAAACGTGGAGTATCTTCCAGTTTCAACACCAGCTGTTCTTGCTCCTTACGAAGATGATGATCCTGAAGGTTTGATCAGCCGACCTTCTCCTTCATGTATGCTAATTGATGTGAAGGATTTTTGTGTGGGAAAAGTTGTCCTATTCTCATTGGAAACCAAGTAGCATATTTTTTTCGTGCAAAGTTCTAATAACTCCTTAATCTTTCCACTTTCCAGGAACCACACAGCCTAAGTTTTTGCTCCAGAAACAGGAAATTACAACTCAACATAGACAAGAATGCATTTATAATGTGGAAAGGATATTTGGTGATGGCCCGAGCTTGGAGGGTGATTTCATCGTGATAAATTTCTTTGCATTGGTATTTTTATGAATTAAGAAACACATAATGTTACATTTGAACACCGTGTGGCTAAAAACCATGGTGTTGTTTCTTGATTTCAAGGATTTCAGGATTTCGCTGCTGGAAATGATAGTTATGATTCATGGGGATTTAATAAGTTGATCGAGAGAGAGAGAGAGAGAGAGAGAGAGAGAGAGAGATCAGGATTTCGCTGCTGGAAATGATAGTTATGATTCATGGGGATTTAATAAGTTGATCGAGAGAGAGAGAGATCGAGAGAGAGAGAGATCGAGAGACTCATGCTTCTTCCTTCTTACTCTGGGGCTGGTGGGGTGGGTAAATTTGTGAACTGTGGAAAGACAAAATGGTTAGGGTTTGATAGGTGAACTTCCATTGAACTGTTTGTTAAATCAAATACATTTGAGTGTGTTGTAATTGTCATTATTCTCTCTATCGAAACCACTAAAAGTGACACTTGAAGGGTGCATTTGCAATTCCTGAATGATTTCCTTGTCATTCTTGGTGCAGGAAGGTTGGAGCCTAGCAGAACTTTTTTGTGTGCCCTGTATAGTTGCTGCTCCTTATGTTGTCCCTTACAGGTAATCCGTTATCGAGGGCTTCCAATTTGCCTAACGTGCTAAAACTTCTTGTATTCTGTACTCATTTGCATTGTTCCTTTGCTTCAGTTTGGTGCATAAACAGAAATAATTTTTTAAGAGTTTATCTTTTTCTTTTTTTTGGCGGTGGGAGATATTGCTTGAGCTCATGTTATGGGGTTTCTTTTAGATGCACAGCTTACATAATAAGTAGACTGGTGTGGGTTAGAAAAAGGTAGAGTTTTATGGAGTGTTGTATTGAGAGCTGGCTTGGGTTTTAATTGGTGCGGTTATGTTTTCTTACAGCTCTCATCCTGCGTTGCACATAGCCATATAATACTGGCTCATCCTTCGTTGTTATTTCTCTCTGTTCTACTCTTTATGTGTGTTGTTTCTTGTCCAACCAAGAAGAAGCATTCATTATCGGTGTTTATGATATTATTCGCTTGTGAATCAATTTCAAAACCCACTTAGGCATGAGTAATGTCATAAGCCTCTTAAATAGCTTGATGTATATTGTTGGGTCCGTTGTTTAGGAGAAAAGAAAAAGTGTTTAGGATATTAAGATAACCCTAATACAAATATTGTTGATTTATATATAGTGTGAGTTACAAGATACATAAAGACTCAAATTCCCTCACTTACTAATACTTTAGCAAATAACTCCTAACACTCCGCCTCAAACTGGAGAATAAATATCAACAAGTCCCAGCTTGTTACATAATATTCTAACCGTGGCTTGAACAAAGGTTTAGTAAACATATCAGCTAACTGAGTGACCACCTGTAGACACAAAGGGAGTAGGAATCACACCACCAGTCAAAGGAGAACCTTAGTCTAGGGTGAAGACTTAGTCTATCTATCCTCCAGGAACTGTAACTTTGTGGCCAGGGAAAAGGGGTTTGCTTGGTGATTTTTTCTGCAACGCATCACGAAGTTAGAATCTCAAGGATTGAGACAATTACTAGGAATCTTTCCTTTCTGTCATATTCTTATCACCTATACTCACGTGAACACCAACAGCACTTTTGGAGGATGAAAAGTGGTTCAATCCCTCCCTTCATAAGTTCATTCTGCTTTTCTTTCCCAAAGGTTCTTGTAGAGCTTCTGTAGGGTGTTTCTAATTTATATTGGTCTTCTTCATCTGCTTAATCGTTTATCAAATTCTTTGCAGTGTCCCTTCATCATTTGAGCGCTACTTCAGAAAAGAGCTTCCACTTTTATATGAATATCTTCAAGAAGCTCCTATTAACAAGGTGAGTTATGGAAGTACTTAAATTCAAATTCTGTTCAAAGTTTCCCATGCTACTGGTTCGCTCCTATCTTTTATGCAGTGTAACAAGTTCCTTCATATATAATTATTTTGCATATATAATTTGAATATATAAAATCGTCCCTTTTCAGGTAATGGAGTTGCAGTGGAAGGGTTGATAAGAATCTGTTTAAGCAACAACTTATAGTTTGTATACAATTAGGTTGGATGGAAAGATGTTACCCACTGGATGTGGCCACTTTTTACTGAAGATTGGGGATCGTGGAGAAGTGTTCAGTTGAAGCTAAGCCCCTGTCCTTTTACGGTAAGAAGTGCGGCCACTAAAAATCTCCGCTTTTATTCTATGTGTGATGTATGTATCACTTTACTGTTTCACTATTTACAAATAAACTTCATATCAGTTTTGATTTTGTGTTTGTCGAGATTGATCAATTCCTTTCTTCAATGGCCAGGATCCAGTTACAGGCCTTCCAACGTGGCATGATAGATCTCCGTCTCCCCTGCTATTGTAAGATTTATTGTCCACCACATAAAGGTTATGCATTGATAACAGCTAACTAGATTAGTTTCATGGTGGATGTTATTGGTCATTGATAGATTGGTGCTTAAGTTTGTCAAGATTTCCCAACCTCTGTTAATCCATCAAGTTTGTGAAATTTCTGTTGATGTTTGGAATGCTAGACATGAGTTTGATTGGATTGGCTCATGTCCTACGACACCAAAATTGCTGCAAATTATGTCTTGATATTCGCTAGCTTTACCTTGTTTAATTATAAGAGTTGGAAATAAATGTCATGTGATGCATTATCTTCGGCATCATATTATGTTGCCTTTGCCTTAAGTTTCTGATTTTGCAGTTCTTTGGCATGATAGGTATGGATTTAGCAAAGAAGTAGTTGAATGCCCTGGTATGTTTATGTTATTTCCACCTTCAGCATTTGTTATATGTCCAGGATTTTTGTGGTTTTGAATCAATTCTAGCACCTTGTTTTATTGCACTGAAGAATTTATTGTTAGTTAAATTTTGATAAGAAAATAGTTCACTTGGATCCTGATAACTCTGAACTTGTAGAATGCCAAGAGAAATAGTGGGCTGTAACTTCCACAAGCTAATGTTTTTCCTGATTGTTTTTGTTTAAAGGCCTTCTCTATGCTAAACATGTAGATGAAGATTTTTTACCCACATTATCAACTAATGTTTGTCCTAGTTTAAATATTTATCGCATGCTTTATTTATCCAAGGTTCAGTATTTATAGCATACTTTAATTGTCATACATATAAGAGCGTGGTGTGGATTTTACACGTTCTCTTGTTATCTGAGTTGTATTTATCAACTAGGATAGGTCTCTTACTGTCTGATCCCCAAAATGAGGTGAGTTTGCTTGGTAGAGAATAATATCATCCTTGCTTGTTCAAGTTTGGATCGCTGTCGAATCATTTTCCTGTGTGATTAGTTTTGGGTTTTATTTCATGTATTTGCTGATGTTTAGGTTTAGAATCCAATAGCAAGTCAGGTCTCGAGCCTTATAATTTAGACCCTTTTGATGTGGTCTAACCAATTTTTAGTGAAGTGTCAAACAGACTGGAGAAATGTCAGGACTGGACAGAAGGGGGTGGGTTTCGCTTGGATTTGGAGGTCTCACTGGTCAGTCTGAGGGGAGTAAAAGTGTGGTACCCTCTTGAGATAAGTTACTATACCAAAGTTCTGTTGAAATTTAGACCTTTTGTGAAACAGACTGAAGCAATGTCAGGTCTGGAGGGGTGGGTTTCACTTGGATTTGGAGGTCTCACAGGTCAGTCTAAGGGAGGAAAAGTGTGGTACCCACTTGAGATAACTGATTATAACCAAAGTTTTGTTGAAATTTCAGCTAGGTGGATTGCTGTTGAATTGAAATACACTTATATCTTAATTAAGAAGTTACCACCCAACTGTAATTTTCTTATATCAGAGATAATCTGTTTAAAGGGAGCTGCATAAACCCCTTTCACATCCTAAATTTCCCTCTCTTAGAGGGCCGGGACAAAGTGGTGGGTGCATTAGGAATCCATATTGGTGTGTTTAGAACAACCCAAAACTTGGCAAAATTGGGCTTCTGTGGTTATTGTGGGCAATTTGTCTTTAGTTTTGTTTGGTTTTGAATCGTTTGATGGAGAAAAAAGACTGTAAATAAGGTCGAAATAGAAAAATGTTTATTCACTGCTGATTCATGCAGCTTCTTCATTGCCTGTGCTTGTTAAGTTAGTTTATCTGATGCTTTACAAACAAGTTCTCCCCTTGGTTTTCTTTCCAAGACTGTATTTACATTTGCGCAATAACAGGATACTGGCCTTCAAATGTTCGGGCTTGTGGCTTTTGGTCTCTTCCTTTGGAATGGCAGTTCTCGTGCAATAAGTGTGGAGAAATTTCAGCCTTGTTGTCTTCAGGGCATTTAAGCACGAAGGACGAGATGTGTTCAGCTCATGCGGAGTTGCAATCTTTCCTGAAAACTCCTGCCTTGTTGCCACCTGTTTTTATAGGTCTGAGCTCTGTTGGAAGGCAAGTTTGTAGTAATAAATGTACTGCCTTGAGATGTATAGTTTACCAGCATTATTTTTTGCCACCACCCTATTTGATGAAGCATTTTCACTAGTAGATGCTTGTTAGGCAGATAAGATTGAAATCCATAAGATGAGCACTATTCAAGTTTCTCATTTGACATCTTTTTAAATTTTTTCGACTAAACGTCTCTGCAAACTGAACTTTGTTGTAGCTTCATTCTGTCCATTATTCATTTTCACCCATATATACATATTTCTGCCTAAGCTTGGGTTAGAGGGCTATAGTTCAGCAAACCTTATGAACTCTGGTAGTAACTGGTCCTGGTTACTCCTGAGTCCTGATTATATTCAGATTAGGTTATAGCTTGAATGAATATAGGTGACCAGACTTTTTTGATGTTATTGTTTTTCTGCATGGGTTTATTTTTTCCTTTTTTAGTTTCTTTCTACACATGAGGTACAGTGCAATTTAACTGCCTATGGTCTTATGTTTATTTGTTAATTCTTTGTTTTTACGAAGTCGAGGTCTTTGTTACGTGCAGCATGGGGTTTTTGAGAAACCCTCGTGCATTTCTTGGGGTTCTTCGAAAAGCTGTGGATATCTCAAGTCACAGGTTCATTCTATTCTCTGCTGGCTTTGATCCTTTAGATGCTGCAGTCCAGAAGATTGCTGCTGATGCATCATCAGGCTCGGAACAAAAAAAATTCAGTGAGGATGGAACCCTTCTCTTTGGTGGCAGACTTTTTTGCTTTTCTGGGTAAGCGTACTTGGTTAATTTTCTTTGTCTGGAAACCAATCAGTAGGAGATGCGATATGAAACAATCCAAAAGTAATTATAAGAGTGTGGACAGGTGTCACATGGCTGAGTGAGGTGATGACATTAGGTCAAACGATATTCTTGATACTTAGAACAATCTGAAAAAAAAAAAAAAAAACACACACACACTAATACTTGGAGAAAGGATATGAGTACTGTAAGGGCACAGATGTTCTTGAATGATACTCCAAGGGTGGCTGAAAATCCTGCCATTTTATCATCATACTTGAAGTTCACAGATTTGTCACCATATGTTTTGGAATGTACTCTAGATTTAACATCTAATTTTTATTTTGATGTCTTTTCTTCACGTGATAGTTCAATACCATATAAGTGGCTATTTCGGAGGTGTGCTGCTGCAATTCATCATGGGGGCAGGTAAGAGTTGATTTTTTATTAGTAATTGATTAACAGAAATATATTCACCCTTCCATGTTGCTAAAATGATTTTTTTATCTCTTGGACTTACTGCAATTACAGTGGATCTACTGCTGCGGCACTTCATGCTGGAATTCCACAGGTGATTTTCTAGACTGAAGTCTTAAGTTTTTCTTTATCTTTGCTTCCATCTTTCTCATCCAAAGACTACTTTTGCATTCCCTGGATATACGAAGTTGGGTTGCTTGGGCAAACTTGCGTAAATTAAGAACGTTAAAAAGTCAATAGCTAATGCATACAGGGGCGTAGAAAAAGAGGATATACTTGGAAACAAGAGAATCCTTTTCTGCTCCTCCAACCTACCCTCCGTAAATTAACAGAAAACACATATCCTGAATTGCAACAGACAAGAAAATGAACACCTGTAATGAATCATCATGATAAGACTGCCTGTGACATGGTGTGGAAATATTAGGTTAACCCTTTTTTGCATAGTTGATCACCCAAGTGGTGCTCTCTCTCTCTCTCTCACACACACACACACACACATACACACAAAAGAAAAAAAAACACACTCACACTCACACTCACACACAGAGAGTGCCTGCAAGCAGTTAGTATGTTTCCGCAGAGGCATTGTTGACTTCTTTTAGATTTACGTAGACAAGTCAATCTTTTGTAATGTCAGTTTTGAGTCTTTTCACTGAGTGTGAAAATCTATTGCATGGTTTTTAGATGTAATCAAAATATAAGTTCATTCAAATGGAAATGCTAGTAGAATCTCAAACAAAACTCCTTGTCTCCCTCTTCTTCTCGTATGTCTACTAAGATATTTAAGATGCAGGTAATATGCCCTTTTATGCTGGATCAGTTTTATTGGGCAGAGAGGATGTTTTGGCTTGGAGTTGCCCCAGCACCATTGAAAAGAAACCACTTGCTCCCCGTTGAAAACGATGATTTATGTCTCATGGAAGCAGCAAATATGCTAGTGAGGGCCATCAACCACGCATTAGCTCCTGAAGTGAAAGCACGTGCATCAGAGATTGCTGGGTTTCTCTCTCGTGAGGTAGTAATTCTTAATCTTAATCTAAAAAACAGAGTTCTTAATCTAAAAAACAGAGTTGCATTTGGTAATGATGAAAAGTGGGGAACTATCGGCACGCGTTACAGAATCCCTCAAGTTGAAACAATCTTTTTTGCAGGATGGAGTGTTGGAAGCTTTAAAGCTCATCAAGGAAGAGATCAGCTGTTCCAACTCTACGAGGCATTAAGGTTAGTCTTTTCAGATTAGCCCATTAATGGTAACTTCTAGTATAAGTTCAGCAAATTTTCAATCTAACACTGGCTTAATCTCTTGTTTTTTCCTCCTGAATTAAAAATTTTGAGTATGCACTTGGGTGAACTTTTGTTGATGTGGACTTGCTGCATTAATAATGTTTCTTTATGTTTTTCATGCCTTCGTCTCTCTTTTCAAGCGTGAGGCTTTGGTAGGCAAATTTGGTTGTAATTGCACTAGGGGAGGTTTTATCTATTGAGTAGAACTCATGGTTTTGACAAATGGACCAACAATTATAGATGGCAGTGGCTGCATAAAGCAAAATTTTATTGAGTAGAACTCATGGTTTTGACAAATGAACCAACAATTATAGATGGAAGTGGCTGCATAAAGCGAATTTTTTTTGATCAGGCGAAAGTTATTGAGGTTTGAACCCAAGTCAAATGCATTGGAGTACATGGTGGCTACAACTCGGATACCACTCCACTTGCTGGTGTCTACATGGTGCGAAAAATGATTTTTCTGGTGTCTTCCTTCTCTCTGTTCAGTTGTGAGAAATTATGCACCCATTAATTTCACCCATGCTGGTATCAAGAAGTCTATATTTCAGATTTACTGTGATGGAAATATCATGGATTAGGCATCTCTCCAATACACAAGTTTACTGTTTGATGTATCTGGCTAGGCTATTCATAGGTGGACCCCCATCACAAGTCCTATTTTGGTATCTATTTCGAGCTGAAGACCTGAAGTATGCAAGTCCAATTACTAGGGGTTGGAAAGGCAGTGATCAGTGTGAAAACTGAGACGATAGAAGAAAATGTGGGATAAAAGAACTAGTACTATTTTTTATCTTGGGTGGGGTTAGGAAAGTGGGAAAAGATGAACGTGTTTTGTGGGAAAAAATCCTATGTTGATTTGGTTACTTTGAAAAATAATTATGTTTATGTTACTCCTTCAAATCATTACTTTTTCCTTTCTTCTTTGCCCTTTTTTTTTTTCCTTGGAAAAATCGAAGAAAACACAGGATAGTACATGCCCGGTCAAATAATCTTGACACGTTACCAGCAATTGGGGAAAAAAAAGTTTAAAAGAAAACTGAAGAATAGGCTTCAAATTTTCTATTTTCTGCCCTGAAGTTATATTCTTCGTTTAATTTTAAAGGATTTCCTCTGCAATGGAAGCCATTGCACGACGAATATGGTCCAAACATATGATTTTCTTGAACTTTGTTTAACCTACCATACTAACAAAAACTTGCATAAAATATTCATAGGACTAACTTTCAACACAATTTATGTACTAAATTAGTATAGGGTGTTGTAAAGTCACGATCACACTTTCTTGGTTCTGCTATTGTTTCGTCTCATTGGCAGTGGCGTAGCCAGAAAATCACAACAGTGAGGGGCTGAGGCACAATTGATCCATAAACACCTGTACTTTGTAGTGTAAATAAAAAAAAATACTCTTCTTTAAGAATAAAGCATGCCTTGATTATGATTTGAAAGGAGCCTCTCTTCACTTACATTTTATCAAATAATGAGCCTCATAGCCTATTTGGGTGTACCCTTGAATTCCAAGGGGAGGCCCCTGTTGATATATATCGTAAGGAAAAAAAATACATACATTTTATGGTGATATAGTAATTATGACACGTAATAGTTTTGAGGCAAAAATTCAGTGAATTGAAGTTTGTTTGCGAGTAATTAGTTATTCGACGGTTCTGGGGTATCGCCACGTGTTGTCCTAAAATCCTTCTCCATCACATTTTTTGTCCTGGGCTTTCATCATCGCATTTTTCTAATGCATTTTTCTACAAGGGAAAAAAAAAAAAAACTCTCCCTAAAATCCAGTGCAGGCCCACACTGGTCCTATAGTGGCTCCGCCACTGCTCACTGGTATCGTCCTATTTCATTTCTTACTACTAAGTTTTATTTTAGCATGGAAACCCAACTCATCACATTATCCTCATTCTCTTTGCACTTGGTAGGAGTGAAATAAAGAACAGAATATTGTAGCTCCTAAGTACTTAAACTGCTTACTGAAACTCGAGAAAGTGTCCAAGAGCCAAACTCCCTTGGTCTAGAAAAATGGGAAGACACTGTAAATTCTCGTTGGGAAATGACCTAACAAAAGTTGAAGCCACAAAAGTCAAAATTGATGAGCAAATGGGGTGATAAATGGTGGGTTTTTTTTTTTTACTTATGGAGATGGTGGGAGGTTGGTTTTTATTTTTATTTTTTTATCATCATGGTGGGTTGTTGGTTGTTTCCACTTTAATGATCTCTTGAATGCTCTGAAGTCAGAACTCTTTTCATATGGAGTCTTCTCTTCTCACTTACTAGGAGAAAAACTTGGGTGCCGGCTGGGTACATGTGGCGATATCTAACCCGCATCTTGGTCGTTCAAAAGTATTTGGGACAGTCTGGATTTGGGAGAGAGAAGAAGGAGAGAGAAAGAGGGAGAGGAGAGATGGAGGGAGAAATCGGGGTCGTTTAAAACACTTTTGGACATGCGAGATACGCGCTCAGGCTCCACGTTAACCGTACCCTATTTGCACCCAAGTTTTTCTCGACTTACTAGAATCAAGAAGCCTGATCCTGTTTCTGTAACCACGTGGACCCTGCACCGCAATGACCAGCCATTTTCAAACAGTGGGCCCATGTTACACTTATCTGGCCAAGCACCCCCCCAGGGAGGAACTCTATAAATTGCCCTGCTTCCTTTGGTAAAAATATCCCTCTCACCCTCTCTCTCACTACAGAAACACTCTTCACTGTCGTTTTTTTGCCATAGGCGTTGTTGTTGAGAGTATGTCTTCTCAGGGAAGAGGTAGTGCAGTGGTTGCAGCCGCAGTGGCGGTTGTTTGCCTCTTGTTGGTGCTTAATTTTGAGGTGGCTCAGGCAGCCACCTATAAGGTTGGTGGTGCCGGTGGCTGGACCTTTAACCTTGTTAGCTGGCCCAAAGGGAAGCGCTTTAGGGCTGG
Organism: Gaultheria prostrata; assembly: GCA_036023075.1. Classification (NCBI taxonomy): domain Eukaryota; kingdom Viridiplantae; phylum Streptophyta; class Magnoliopsida; order Ericales; family Ericaceae; genus Gaultheria; species Gaultheria prostrata. The sequence goes on along the minus strand of JAXBDA010000065.1, from coordinate 68,864 downwards.
TGACACACTTTGTGAGTATAGCTGTGTTTTTTTTTTTTTTGGTTTGGCTCTTCTCTAGTATATTAGACTTTTCTTTGTTGATAACAGTCTCCAGCTTAGGCCCATCTCAACTAACTTCCGAGGTCGTTCACTAGCTGAAGCCCGACAAAAGCTAGAGCAAAGTCCCGTATAGACTGATAACGTTATAAAGTTGATAACATAGATTTTGAACATAAGGCTTAAAAAGAGAGCAAACCCTTAACTCTCGGTCCTTAGCCATCGGGTCTAGAATTTTGGGTTTCTTTAGTGCATCAGACTGTTGAACTTATTTATATTAGTAGAGGCCGAACTAGGAGTTGACAAGATTATTGTTTAAACAGTGTTTTCCAGTATTTTGAGATATTACTATATTTCTTCATTTTCTCACGGGAAATTAGTCTCTCTATTATCACTTAAAAAGGGTCTTTCGGTTCTAATGTAGTCTAATCTAGGAAATTAGACTCTTGTTATTCCGCCTGATAATTCTCTATGTTTAGAATAGGGTTCAACTCCTCTCGAGTCCAAGTTTTGGACTGAACGGGACAGTTCAAATCTGGACCATACATTGATTTGATCAATGATTCGGCTTTGCTCAGAAACTCTTTAACTCTAACTGGTAAGGGTTTCTAAACAAATCCAAAGCATTAATTGCAGTAAATGTCCATCGAGTCCAAATCAAAGGACCGGAGAGGATCCAATCCCTTTCGAATTTGTTAACCAATGCGTTGGATGGTTGGATATAGGCTAACAACTTGAAGTGTTTCTTCTTACTGTTTTAATTTGGCTGCAGTGTTCAGTTACAACCCTCAGGCTCACAATTTGGTGGCTGTGAACAAAGCTGGGTATGACAAATGTAAAGCCCCAGCTAGTGCCAAAACCTATTCCTCCGGCAATGATCAGATCAAGCTTGTCAAGGGACAGAACTACTTCATCTGCACTTTCACTGGGCACTGTCAATCTGGAATGAAGATTGCTGTTAATGCAGTGTAGCACAGCAAGAGAGAGAGAGAGAGAGAGAGAGAGTAGCTTTAATGAGGCCTATGTATGTGTAATAAGGAAATAAAAGCCTTTGTTCTCAATATTCAATGTTTGGCAGGCAATAGTTGCAGTATGCTCTTTTGAAAGGAGCAATTAGTGTTTGAACCACTTAATTTCAACAAGTAATGTTATGGTGATTATGTTTGGAGTATATGCCACTGTTTGTATTTTGCTACCTTATTATGGGCTACTGGTGTGCGGCTTTGGTGTGCGCATCCGAGCCGTTGATCTCGGCAATTAATAGCTTAGATTTCATCTTGGCAATGGACGGCTCGGATCTGCAAAGTGCCGAGATGAAATCAGATCTGTAAAGTGCTGAGATGAAATCAAATCCGTTAAAAACGAATTACCCCAAAAAAAATCCGTTAAAAACACATTCGACGATTCGGATGCCGCACATCAGGGTTGTCGTTTCCCCTTATTACTAGTACTATAGTATGGTGTATTAAGGAGGGATGAATTGCAATACTTCCTCCGTCCTGTTTTATTCATCCCTTTTGTTTTAAAAAACTTCTCATTGTATATAATGTTTATCTATATTTTAAAGTTTCATGTTGGTGCAAAAATTGAGTAACCGATGGAAGTGGATAAAAATAGAGTGAATCAAGTGTTGCTTCAAGGCGCGTTACAGTGTCGCTGTCCTTAAGACGATATTTGTCCCCATCAATTCGAGTGAATTTGGTGTGCACTAGGTTACCGGCGAATTCGCCTCTAAGATACAATGAAGCCCAGTCCTGATTGACTGTTTGTCCAACTGTGTTATGCACAGACGAAGAAGAACCAGAATGCCTTTGGATTTTGCGAACCACCAATAAAGAATAAAGAGAGAGAATTCTAGTGAGAGAGACCTGATTGTGTTTTCATACTTCTGTTTTTGGTGAATCCCTAGCCTTTATATAGGCATAGATGTGACCGTTGGCCAATGGTCACATCTATTCGTTTAAACCCAATATTCATGTCTATTCAATTCACCCTAACAGTCATACCTTTTGGTATGATTATGTTTTTTCATTTAAACCGAATAGACACACCCCTTGCATTTAATCCAACAGTTGCATCTATTCATTTAACCTGAATAGACACACCTATTGGATTAAAACTGTTCACCAATTATAACATTTAATATCCATTAAATATTTTGGAAATATTTCAACAATCCCCCACCATTTTCAAACTATTGAAAATAAAACTTGGATAAGTTCCAACATTTTAATGGGTCTCAGTCCATGTATTTCATTTTTTGTCCCTTATTTTTTGAATTAAAGTGCAATCTTTACAAGATCAAAAGGTATGAAATAAAACTTTATGCGAGCAATGATTATTACTATTCACTTACACTCCAATCACAACCCTCCATTTTAATTTTATTTTTCCAGACCAATTATTTCATGGTCATGGAGCATTGTCACGTGGTTCCCCAAGACCATGAAATAATTACACATTTTTCAAATAACACAATTAAAATTTAATCATCTCTCATTTTCTCTCTGAAATTTTGAATACTAATTTTTTACATTAACCAAATATATTGAACATTGGTCTTATTTTAATAGTATTGTTAATGTCTTTTTAATAGTCCTAATTTTATTACTATTGGATCACAATTAATGTCAAAAATTACACATGTTTTATTGTGTAAATAAATATAAAAAACATTCTTCATAATTTGGAGGAATCTCCATACATGATGATTATCAAAGAGAATTCTTCAGTGAAGAATCAAAATGAAGGATGATTAGAGATGTGTCATTCTTCATTCTGAAGATTTGAAGTATGACCCTCTCCTACCATCACCATGCCATCATTTTTTCATTTTGAAGAATGAAGGCACACCAACTACGTTTCATTTCTCTCCTTCAAAATGAAGAATCATTTTTGGTTCTTCGAGCATATTTTGGAGCCACTTTTTTTCATTTTCTCATTCTCATTTTTTTTTTCCCAGTTGTTTGGGAGAAACGCCCCATAACTTATTCTCAAAAAATGAGTTTTGCAAAATGCCCAATCTAGAGCAGAAGTGAAAAATTGGTCTGGAGCTACTTTTCACATTCTCCACTTGCAAAATGCATTCTGCACATTTCTTCCAAACACGCCTAAATTCAAAACATATTCTGATCATAATCCAGAAAGCCAAAAAGTTGAAAAGTAGGCTCCCAATTCTGATCATCTATGAAGACTCCTTTAAATGATGAAGAATATTCTCGATACATATATTTATACAATGAGCATTATACAATTTTTAACATTGTGATCAAATAGTGATAAAATTAGTACCATTAAAAAGATATTAAACAGTATCTTCACAACCAATGTTAAATATATATGGTTAATAAAAAAAATTAACATTCAAAATTTTGGAGGAAAAAAGAGAGATGATTAAGTTTTGTGCGTGTTATTTGAAAATTGAACGTTGAATAAAGAATTGTGATTGGAGTTTGAGTAAATAATAGAGAAGTGTTATTGGCACTCCATTTTCTTTATTGACACTCTCTTTTTTGTCTTTATTAAGTAAACATATTCTTGCATTTTACATGTAAAGACAAAAAAAAGAGTGTCAATAGAGAAAATGGGAGTGCCAATATCAATTCCCAAATAATACTATACCATCCTTCATATCCATTTTTTGAATAAAGAACAATATTTCAAAGACGCCGGTTAGCGTCCTGGACCGATTACTCTGCTCTAAGGCCATTCCGCAATATTAACCGCGGCCTGAAGTTTTCCCAAGGCTGGCCCAGAGGATCCTCCTCATAATGGACGGATCTATGTGGGCCGATTGGCCGATCTCCAGCCCTACCTGGCCCCATACCAGAACCATAGAAAGATTCATGCAAAGTATGGAATCAAATTTACAGTATGTTTATCCAAATTAACAGAGACAATTAAGTTGTTCATTTATTCCATCTAATCTATATTCTTACCTCTCCTAGTTTGCCAACCGAATATAGAGAGCGAATATGGTATCACCCGGGATAGTATATCTAAACTACTTATATATCCGTTGTCTGTCACCCGAATATAAACGATGGATATGCACGAAATCAAATAGTATCCTACTAGTGGAAATTCAACATCTTGATACTGATTCTAGAACTATTTTAAAACAATCTATTCAATAAATCATTAAAAAGTAGGTAAAAATAATTCATACCTCAGCCATATCTGAAGCATATATACATAAGCAAACTTTAGTAGTATTTCGGAAGATCGCAAGACTCTCTCATAAGAAAAACTCAATCTTTTACCATAGCCGTTGTTGTTGAGAGTATATACATATATGTCTTCTCAGGGAAGAGGCAGTGCAGCGGTAGCAGCCGCAGTGGCGGTGGTGTGGCTGTTGTTGGTGCTTAATTTTGAGATGGCTCAGGCAAGGACCTACAAGGTTGGTGGTGCCAAAGGCTGGACTTTTCACGATGTTGGCTGGGCAAATGGTGTTATCTTTAGTGTTGGTGACATATTAGGTGAGTATAGCTGTGGAATGGGTTTATGTATTGATCTTTTTTCTTATATAAAATAGGGTTATCCGACAATTTACGCATATCTCGAGTAATTTTTTAGAACCATTTCATATATACTCCATAAGCTAGGACCTCTAAAAGTTAAGTCCAGTCCCCTATGGACTAGCCTTATAAAGTCGATTGAATAGATTTTGAAATTGAGATTTTACTGACAATAAACTCATAACACTCAGATCTAGGCGTTAACTATTAGGCCAATCCCATTTAGTATTTTCTTTAGTATTATAGGGTTCTCTGGTATATCAGATCAGGGACGGAGTCTGGAATCTCACTACGCAGGGGAGAACCTATATAATTCATAAGAAAATTTCAGAATTTTTTTTTCCCTATGTAATACTAGAGGTTTTTTTTTTTCTTGCAAGGCGACCGCCCCTACTGGCACCCCCGGCTCCTTCCCTGTATCAGACTGTAACTACTCTCCAATGGTAGAGACAGAACAAGGAAAAGACAATGGCGTAGCGGTTCTAAGATTACTGTTTAAACTTTAAACATTAATGTCTGGTATTTTGAAACATTATACAATATGTTTCTTCCATTTCCCACATAATGAGAACCAAAAGAGCTCGCCCAAAAGGCAAAGCTCGTTTGTTTATCTGTAAATTTGTAGATTTGCATCTTTGTTTCATAAATTATATGACCCGTCTTTAATTGGTTATGTGGGGCATCTAAACTAGTAGACTCCCGTTAAATAATGCCACCCCGAATCTAAATTATGGCTCCGCCCCTGTATATGATTAGAATTCATTAAGCTACGTGTTGTACGGTCGGAGATGGATTAACAAGTGTTTTTCGTGCTGTTTTAATTTGGTTAATGCATGCAGTGTTTGATTACAAACAAGGGTATCACGATGTGGCGGTTGTGAACAAAGCTGCATACAAGAGTTGTAATATTAATGAAGCCCCGGGTAATGTCACAGTGTATTACTCCGGCCATGATCGCATCAAGCTTGTCAAGGGAATGAACTTCTTCATCTGCACTTTCGAGGGGCATTGTCAAGCTGGAATGAAGATTGCTGCTATGGCAATGTAGCCACAGAGAGTAGGTTAATAGAATGAGCACTTTGTAATAAAGAAATAAAAGGGGCTAAAACTAGATTCTATGTTTGGCATCCAATTGTTGCAATAATGCTATGGTGACCACGTTTGAAGGAATGTTGCTATACCTTGCTGCTGTTTTGTTTAAAGAGGGGTCAAATTCAGTGACATTTTATCTGGTTATAGGCCAGGGATCGGGTTTAGCTAGCTACCATTGTTGGGGTGCAGACAACCTTCAGCAGTAGTTTAGCTCGGGGGTGTAGGCCAGGGGGCGGAGCCTCCACGGGACCTGAATGTGTAATTTCGGCCATAGGGCCCGACCTATTTATATTGCAGTTAGCATGTAATTAGGATTACACGTTTTTAGAGAAAAATCAGAGAGAGAGGCGAGAGAAAACACAGATCTCAGTGAGATTGCGAGAAGCCTTGCACTATTGATTTCGATTTCATAGTGAACTAATCGGTCCACTTAAGCTGATTTTATTGATGATCACCGATCATTATCAGACATCATTACTGTTAATTGTTACATTTGAAAATGATGTCATCTCAATCGATTCAAATACTCTGATCAATTGATTAAACTCTTAATCAAATTATACAGTCAATAGGTTGTAGTCAATTACTAAAAACATGTAGAGAAAGTCTAGGTACCCAGAAAGGGTACCCAGAATTGACCCAGAAGGTGTAAATCAATGGCCCAGATTTACTCCAAGTGAATCTGGATCATTGATTTTCAAATTCTGGATCAATTCTGGATATATTTTCTGTGTATGTAGCAGTGCTGGTAACTTTAATTTACTACATATGCCAACGTCGCTCCATCGACCCGACCCCGACCCGAGCCCTTACATTGGTATCTAAGTGCTCACTCACGACACCTCGAGCTACAACTCTGAACTGTAACTGAAAAAAGTTCTTTTTCTTTGCCCAAGCAGTAAGAGCAACTTTGAGCCACTATGACTCTGGCCCATTTCCCGTTTCACCTATACGTTACTTATTCCAAAATATGGACCCACAGTTTTCTTACTGGCAAAACCCATAAGGCCCGTTTCATCGGTTTACAAATTGATGGGTTATCAATGACTTGGGTAATGATAATCACCAACTCATGTCCTTCGTCCGTGAGTGCAGGTCTCTTCTTCTTCAGCTCGAGATGAAAATTGGACCATTGGATCGCCGAGCGGACGATTATAATGTTGCATAACATGGTGTTGTGCACCCCTGCACATCACCAAAACCGCTTCCCATTTTAGTTATCAATTATTAATATTGGATGATGCTACAGGTGTGAAACATACCGGGACTTTTTAATCTTTATCTTTATAAATGCTTCCCTTTACAAAAATCTAAACACGAGACGGAGCTCCCTTCTCACTGACAACAAGGTACAGGGCACGAGGAGTTTGCAATCAAGACTTACAACCTCCTAAAGCTTTCACTGATCACCGATGAAGACATCCCATTCAAACTGATGAAAACCCCTCCACAGATCTACTATCTGAAAGCCAACGTTGGCCTGTAAGTGGCATGAGAGAAAACGGGCATAACAGCAAGCCCTGGATGCCACACACAACGGAAGCCATTCCAGGACAAGCCCCTCTGACACAGTGCACTCTGGGCGCAGAAAAGTAAACGCCGGCAAAGCCGATGATAAATCCCAGAGTTTGTTCGAGTGAAAATGGAAAGAATGGTTTGGAAATAACAAGAACTCAGAGAAAAAAAGAGAACGGTTTATTGAAGAACAGGGGAAGAAATGATCAATGGAACTCTCGTCCACTAACCTTCTGATGGAACTCTCGTCCAACAAGTTTTACAACACAAATCAAGATACTCTTCTCTCCCTCACAGTTCCCTCTTATACGTGATACACAAGTGGAGTACCAGCTGCACAAGTCTGTTACAGTTACAACAGCTTTTCCCGCTTAAAAGAATTAATTACCACTAACTGGCAGCAACAGAATTACAAATCAATTAAAAGATTCTAACTAACTCTACAAGTGTGAAAAGGACACGTGGCCAAGATAACTGGAGAGTGTATCATTCCCTGCCCCTTAAAAACAGCCTTGACCTCAAGGCTTGAAATCTGGAAATTTGTGCTGGAGCATATGGTAGTATTCCCAAGTAGCATCCTCAGCAAAAGACCCTTCCCACTGAATCAACAACTGTGTAGCAGCCTTGCCTTTATACTTCATCAAACGTCTGTCCAAAACAGTTGCAGGCCGTGGTTCCAAGAGTCCAGTATCAGAGATGAAGGGAAGAGCTGTTTGCACCAGAGTTGTAGCTCCCACCTTCTTTTTTAGGAGTGAAACATGGAAAACTAGGTGGATTCTGGAAGTAGGTGGTAATGCAAGTTTGTAAGCTACGGGACCCACCTTCTGCACTACTTGGTAAGGGCCATAAAATTTTGGTGCCAGCTTCTGATTAGTCCGGAATTGGGCTGTGGACTGCCTATGTGGATGGAGCTTGAGGTAGACCCAGTCCCCTTCCACAAAATCCCTCTCAGTTCGGTGCCTATCTGCCATCTGTTTCATACGATTCTGAGCCTTGACTAGGTGTTCTTTTAATAGCTGCAGGGTAGAATTTCTGGTGATTCCCCATTGGTCAATGGCAGCCACAGTGGTGGACCCTGGAATGTATTGGATATGAGCTGGGGGTTCTTGACCATAAACCACCTGATATGGTGTTGTTTTGGTGGAGGAGTGGTAAGTGGTGTTGTACCACCACTCAGCCAAAGGCAACCATTGCACCCATGCCTTGGGTCTATCCCCAGTCATACATCTGAGGTATGTTTCCAAGCAACGATTAACCACCTCTGTTTGTCCATCTGTTTGGGGATGGTAGGCCGTGCTTAAACATAAAGTGGTCCCCTGTAGATGAAAAAGTTCTCCCCAGAAAGTACTTGTGAACACCACATCCCTGTCAGAAACAATTGTCTTGGGCATGCCATGCAATTTGAATACAGTATCCATAAAAGTCTGAGCCACATCTAAAGCAGTGTAAGGATGCCCTAAAGCAATGAAGTGGGCATACTTTAAAAGCCTATCAACCACAACAAATATGACAGTTTTCCCTTGTGAGTTAGGTAATCCTTCAATAAAGTCCATGGAGATGTCAGTCCACACTCTAGTGGGAATAGGGAGAGGTTGCAGCAGACCTGGATTAGCCACGGTTTCATATTTGTTTCTCTGACATACGTCACATTCAGCCACAAAGTGGTTCACACTACTCTTCATACCTTGCCAAAAGAAAGATCTCTTGATTCGTTTGTAGGTTCTTTCTGCCCCTGAATGGCCTCCAACGGGACCACAGTGGTGCTCCTAAAGGAGTAATCCTTGTATGGGACTATTGGAGCCCACTACCAATCTTCCCTTGTAGGTGAGTAACCCTTGCTGCCAAGAATACCCTTTGTGGGTGGTAGGGTCCAGAGTTAACTCCCTTATAATAGTTTGAAGATCTGGATCTGTATCCCATGCTTGCTTCAAAGACTCCAACCAATCTGTTTGTACTAACGAAAGTGCACATAGCTGAAGTGGGAGTTCCCCTTCCTGTCTAGACAAGGCATCTGCAACCCTATTTTCAGACCCCGATTTATAGACTATCTCATAGTCATAGCCAAGCAACTTGGTTAACCATTTTTGCTGCATCAATGTAGTGATTTTTTGATCCAAGAGGTACTTCAAACTCAAATGATCCGTGCGGATAATAAAGTGTCTTCCCAACAGGTAATGACCCCATTTCTGGACAGCATAGACTAAGGCTAGCAGTTCTTTTTCGTAAGCTGACAAGCCAAGATGCTTAAGGGCTAAGGCCTTACTAATAAAGGCTATGGGGTGCCCCTCCTGCATAAGGACAGCCCCTATACCCACTCCAGAGGCATCACACTCAATTATAAAGTCCTTGGAGTAGTTAGGTAAGGCTAAAACAGGAGCAGAGGTCATAGCAGTTTTCAAAATCTGGAAGGCCTGCTCTGCAGGAGCATCCCATTCAAAAGCATCTTTCCTCAATAACTTGGTCAAGGGTTGACTGATTTTCCCATAGTCCCTAATAAAGCGTCTATAGTATCCAGTGAGACCAAGGAATCCCCTCAAAGCCTTTACTGTGGAGGGTCTAGGCCACCTTTTCATCCCATCCAGCTTCACAGGGTCAGCCAAGACTCCCTTGTCAGAAATTATATGGCCCAAGTACTCCAAACTTGACTGACCAAAAGCACACTTTGTTGCTTTGACAAATAAGTGGTGCAGTTTTAGGATGGACATTGTAGTAACCAAGTGATCCAAGTGTGCATCCCAACTAGGACTGTACACTAGAATGTCATCAAAGAAAACCAGTATAAACTTCCTTAAATGTGGTTTAAAGATCTTGTTCATTAGACTTTGGAAGGTAGATGGTGCATTGGTTAGCCCAAAGGGCATTACCAAAAATTCGTAATGTCCATCATGGGTCCTAAAGGCTGTCTTCTGTATGTCCTTAGCATTGACCCTTATCTGATGATAGCCTGCCCTTAAATCCAACTTAGAGAACACTTGTGCACCATGCAACTCATCAAGCAACTCATCAATGATGGGAATGGGAAATTTGTCTTTGATGGTGTGTTTATTTAACTCTATATAATCTACACACATCCTCCAAGAATTGTCCTTTTCCTTTTTCTTAACCAAGAGGACTGGTGATGAAAAAGGGCTCACATTTGGCCTTATTATGCCAGTACCCAACATTTCTGTAACTAGTTTCTCAATTTCATTTTTTTGGATATAAGGGTACCTATATGGTCTCACATGAACTGGTTCAGTCCCTGGTTTTAAGGGTATCCTGTGGTCATCTTCCCTTAGAGGAGGCAGTGTGTGAGGTTCAGCAAAAACATCATGAAATTGACTAAGAATTGACTGAATGTCAGGGTGTACCTCAGAGTCTTGTTTCTCAACAGTTAGACAACTCAACTGAGCAATGACCCCCTGTTGAACCTGTTGAAGAGTCTTGTTCATCTGCTTGGCTGTGGCTTGCTCAACTCTAACTTGTGCATCCCCTTGGAGGATCATGGATTTACCACCCAATTGAAACTCCATTCTCAAGTTCCTGAAATCCCAAAGGATAGGCCCCAAGGTAGTGAGCCATTGAATCCCCAGAACCATATCACACCCACCCAAATTTAGCACCCTAACCTCAGTGCTGAATGATACCCCTTGTATCTCCCAATTAAAAGTCTTGCACGCAGCATTACTACTTAACTTGGTACCATCTGCAACAGCTACAGAGAGTTGTTTTGTTGACTCCACAGCATAACCCGAAAATTTAAGCACCCCTGGGTCTATGAAGTTATGGGTGCTACCCGAGTCAACCAATATAGTGATGGCTCTCCCTTTGACCTTACCAGTGACCCTCATTGTCCTGAAGGAATTGCAGCCTAACAAGGCATGCATTGAAATTTGCACATCTTCTAATCCACCATCCATTAATCCTTGGGGTTCAAGATCTAGTTCTTCATCCTCCTCATCTTCACCGATTAACAAGAATAACTGCCTTTTCTGACATTTATGACCCTTTACATACTTTTCATCACAATTAAAACACAAACCTTTATCTTTTCTAACCTCCATTTCTTTCTGTGTAAGCCTTTTGATGGGGAATTGGTGGGCATTATTTGAATTTAACGAAGTGGGTAGAATATTACTTACAACTGGATTAGTAGTTTTGTATTCTCCTTTGGTTCCCACTACTTGCATAGGCCTGGGCATGGCCAAACTTGTGGACGCACCCCAACTGTTTGTAGTTGGTTTCCCCATGGTTCTTGATCTTCTGTTCATTGCTTCTATACTTTCCTCTTGCAAACGTGCCAAACCTATGGCCTGAGTGATATTCTTGGGTCGAAACATCTGAACCCCCGCCTTAATGTCCTCCCTTAACCCACTCAAAAAGCAACTAACAAAGAATTCCTGGGTTAGCCCTTGGGTTCTGTTGGCCAACTCCTCAAATCTCTCCTGATATACCTTCACTGTGGTCGTCTGAGTAAGCTTTGTCAACTCTCCCATGGCATCTTCAAAGACATTTGGCCCAAACCTGGTGGTTAATCCAAAGACAAACCCTTTTCCAGTCAATTTCGGTTTGAGACTTCTCGAACCATTGATACCATTGGATCGTTTTCTCGTCCAAGTGCATGACAGCTAACTTAACTTTCTGGGTTTCCTCAGTCTGATTAAACTCAAAGAATCGTTCGCACTTATAGATCCAACCCGATGGATCTTCTCCTTGAAATTTGGGGAAATCAATTCTAGCGTATCTGGTGTGTAGAGAGTTAGATGGAAATGAACCATTTGCGTGTCTGGAGTTGGAGTGCTCATCTTCGTCTGTTCCATGGTGGAAAGTCCTCGCAGCGATCTGATCATACTTCAGGTTCATGGACAAGAGTAGATCCTTCAGTTCCTTGATCGAGTTGTCGGTGCTTTCTTTGTATTGTTCTGTGCTCTCCTTCAATTGCCTAATGGCGTCTTCATTACGTTTCTGCTCTTGCGATCTTGTGTCCATGACTGGTTATCAACGTCCAAGGATTGTTGGCTCTGATACCAATGATAAATCCCAGAGTTTGTTCGAGTGAAAATGGAAAGAATGGTTTGGAAATAACAAGAACTCAGAGAAAAAAAGAGAACGGTTTATTGAAGAACAGGGGAAGAAATGATCAATGGAACTCTCGTCCACTAACCTTCTGATGGAACTCTCGTCCAACAAGTTTTACAACACAAATCAAGATACTCTTCTCTCCCTCACAGTTCCCTCTTATACGTGATACACAAGTGGAGTACCAGCTGCACAAGTCTGTTACAGTTACAACAGCTTTTCCCGCTTAAAAGAATTAATTGCCACTAACTGGCAGCAACAGAATTACAAATCAATTAAAAGATTCTAACTAACTCTACAAGTGTGAAAAGGACACATGGCCAAGATAACTGGAGAGTGTATCAACCGACCACCCACACACCACGACGGGCATGATACTAAATCCAGGGTATAACAGGAAGCTAAGGAAAAAACTAACAGAATTATTACCCCACCACCAACCCAACCAAATCTGGGAAACCTTCAAATTGGGAGAACCCCAGGTGGAAAACAATTAGCATAGCTCAAAACAAAAGAAAACACTGTAAAACCTTTCCTAAACTCACACTATTACCTCGTTGCTGGCCACTAAGCTCTAGATCTGAGACGATGAAGGCGGAAACAACTTGATTTAGCCCACCTAACAACGTCCGGAAGCCTAACCCCGGAGGCAGATCACCTGAAAACTGTCGTGCCTCACCAACATAAGCCGGAAGTAGATACACCAGGATAGAGAGGAGAGTGAGGAGGGGTGAAAAGGGGGAGGGAGGAGGTGGCGGCGGCCCCCTTGCCCCAAGAGGAAACCCTAGTTACGGAAAGAGGTGAGGGAAGAGAGAAGAGTCTCATTAAAGTTAGCCACACAATAATGAGCACGAGAATTAAAGAAAAGGTTGTACTTAATTACAATTTTTGTTTGATAATTTGTTGTTAAAAATGAAAACCAACCACATGATACATCATTATACAAATTAATTTCATGCTCAATTTCATAACGTAAGGCAGCATTTGAAATTATTTCCAAACATAGTGCTCCCAGGAATCCAATGCCCATCAGCAAACCCTAGTGGTCAAAGCCAATGAAATTGCGCCACGTGTCCTTTGCAATCATCACACTGCTTTAACCATGTAAAGTCACAATCTCACTATCATTGTACACTGAGGGGAAAAAGTTTTTAAAATTTTAGTGAAAAGAGAAAAAGTAGCAGCATTAAATGGGATTTCGCAGCTTTCATAATATACATGTAAGTGGTTGACTTGCATAAAAAAAGTGCTAACAAGGATTAGTATATTCTTTATAGATAGACTTGTGAATTTCCAGAAAGTCTTGCATCAACTAAATATTTATGCACTTTAAACTAGCACACATTCTTCTCCATTTTCATCTTTAGCTCGAGGGTTTTTAGTCCGGTTCGATATTGGGTTTGCTTCTCATACAATTGGTTAAAGTTCTATTATTAGGGTCAAGTCGTGCGCAAAGTGAGTATAAAATATCCTGATCCTTGTGTGAATGGTCTACCTTTGATCTAACCGGGAAGTAAATTCGTTGAAGTGTGCGTAAGCTAGCTCAGATACCGTTGAACCCAAAAACTTTAAAATGGCACCTTCATGTGTGTTGTAGAGAAGTTGAGTGTTAAGCTAACAGTTGTGTAAGTGAAGATATATAGCTTGGTAAATTTTGAGAACATGCAGAATCTGAATTTTGGAAGAATAATGAGACAAAATGGATTTTTTTTTATCGTCAACAAAATTTTATTAAAACTCAACAAAGAGTACATCGAGGGTAAAGATGGTCAATACCAAGCACAAGTGTAAGGTCAAGGCAAAAGAAAATCCATTGAAATGGTGAAAAAAAGAAAGGAGAAAGAAAAGACAGTAAGTAGCTGGTACTATGAAACCTGAACATCCCCATAGGCCATTGCCACCACCAGATTGGTACAATGAAACCTGACAAAATGGAGCTTTTCACACAAAAACTTTCATCAAGAATGGCATATATGACTGGAATTGTCATTGTGGCTAGCTCAAAGTTAAGTTCGAGATTGCAACGTACTGTCACCGCATCACATTGGATGAATTTTCGTATGATATCTCAATATAAAAAAAAATTCATCGACTTTCCAGGGGATGAAATACTGTGTGATTATCATTTCCACATCAATATCTTGCCTGCAGACGCTTTCATACCTAAAGTGGATGGGCGATCTATATCCTTACCTGGGTGATCACAGCCTAGGAGAGGGGTGCAAGAGAGTCATGAGGTTTGTCTAGAAGTCGCCACTCTAATTTATCGACTCGCGCAAATTATGAACAGAAAGGATAAAAACACTGAACTGAATTGTAATTTCATCAGCATATACACGCACACCCATTACCCATACATGTTCATATATATATATATATATATATATATATATATTGCAGTGCAATGTATAAATTTATAATCCTGAGAGAGTCAAATGTGTTAGCTACTTACCAAGGAGTGATCTGCCCGCGAGCAAGACGTGTTGAGATCGAAGAGAAATTAATGTTGAAGGTAAATTGATCATGATTTCTATGGCAATATCCCAGGAGGTGTATTTGAGGATCAGTACTCCACCAGGGTTTTTCTCGGAAATTGATTATTTAAGCTCTTTTACATAGCTAGTTTGACATGCTAGCCACCTCCAAAGATCAATATCTCTGGTAATAATAACCGCATAAACATTTTGTGATGGAGGTGGACAGAATGCCAAAATGGCTCTGCACTAAAAGCCCCTGATGAAACCCTAGAGAGAGAGAGAGAGAGAGAGGATGGGTTATACAAAGGGATTGAAGAAGAGAGGGAGAGTTTTGAGCTATATATATTTATGTAATGACTTTGTTACATAGATATATATACATATATAAAGATCCACCGATCCAGGGATCTCTGAATTTGTTAAAATTCTTACCTCCCCTCTCACGGTCATATTTTGATGATTCGAACCGCTCAATGTGTTTAAATTTTAAAACATTCTTAAGGGCATCCACGAGGAACCAAAAAAGAAATTATTGGGAATGGCTTGATCCGAATAGTTTTTCATAAATGTGTCTATCGAAAACTATGAAGTCCGTATTTTAACGGACTGGATCTTGACTGTATACGTATATAAATATATAGGAATATATATGATGACTTTGTTCTGAAAGTGGCTTTTGTGTAGAAAGAGGTGCATGAGCGTGCATGGTGTTTGTACGACCTTTGGTGGCTACCGTGGTGGGCGTAGCTTTTTTCTTTTGTTCAACGGTGAGAGAGGTTGTTTGAGTCAATTTACGCATACTTTGACTATTTCCGTTCCTGATCAGTCAAAGGCAGGCTATCCACGCGGGATTAGGGAGTCAGAAGAGATTTCTCTCTTGTTGTCTGGCTCTAAGAGATTGTCAAGTTTGAAACTCAGGATACATATCTGAGTTTACAACTCATTCTATTGCCACTTAAGCTACCCCTCGGGATTTCGTTTGGTCAGTTTTAGTTGTAAAATCAAAGGAAAAAGATAGGAAAGTACATAAAGGTAAAAAATATCACGCGGACAATTCGTCGGTCATTTTAATTCAAACTGGACTACTGGAGGTCATCTTAGAAATTAAAAGAGTCGTGTACGGTTTTCCTTTTTTATGCAAGTACCTTCGTAGTTTTTCTTGGTTACTTTCATGATCTTCTCTTATCTCGTAGAAACAAAAACAAAAAAATCAAAATTTTCTCTAATTTTGTGGGCTGAAATCCTTTCACAATCACGTGGGATGATGACTTCGATTCATATTATTCTTAGTTTTTACTGTAAGAATTAACTGTCGTAGGTCTAAATCAAATATACTGTCAAACGTCATCTTATGTATTGACGGTAACACAGTTAATAAAATTCTCTCTATTGTAAAAAAAAAAACTAGATGAAAATCTCTTCTTTTATGGGCAATAGATTACGCAAAGTAAAAAAGTTTAGGCTCCGTTTGTTTGACTGTAAAATGTTTTATAGGCAAGCGCTGCCAGCTCGGTCTCGGGTCCCACGCTGCACACACAAGATACTCATGAGTGAAACCATGAGTCCGTGACACCACATCGGTGCCACTTGATGTCACCGTTATACTTAATACCCTCTCATTATACACACACTCTGCTATCTTATGCTCATCTCTGTTACAATTAACTCATAGCAACTTGATCGATAATGTTTTTTAATTAGTTTTATTGCAAGGAATACTTGTTAACTACTCCCTCCATCTCAATTTGATAGTCCACTATGAAACTACGAGCAATTTTTAAATTTAAAAATAATGTATTTACAAATTATTTTTTTTTATCAATATGAATCTTTTTTTTGATATATCTCATTGAGAACTTTAATATGGTGCAAAAAAAATTTAAAATTACTTTGGTAAGTACATTATTTTTTGTTTGTTTGAAAATTATAAGTAGTTTCGTAGTGGACTATCAAATTAAGACGGAGACAGTATCAACTTGGAAAACAACAAATGGAAATTTGCTTTTTGCCAAAAATATTTTACAATGAAACAAACAGAGCCTTAATCTGAATAGTTTGAGAGGTAAAACTGAAGCTAACTTAGCTCTCTATTTATTGTATCCAACAACATTATTCTAAATCCATTGCAGAAAATGTGTCGAAAATTTCTTTGTTTTAAAGCTTATACCATTGGGGACAAAATGCCCTTTCACTTTGCATGTTAATACTTAATGGTCACTTAAGTGCATGCAATCATCAAAAGCAGGATATTCTCCCTTTTTTTGGTACCTACAGTTGGGGTACAAGGGGTTGGGTTTGGATGGGTGGGTGGATGGGTGGGTAGAGAGGTTTTTTTGTTGTTTTGGTTGGCTTCTTGCTAATTTTGGGTGGTTATTTTTCCTCTCGAATCCTGGCGACATATGATTGTCAAAGTCTGGGGTGCCTTTTTTGTAGTTGCTTTTTCTTGGTCGTGATGCCTCGTACTTTGAATCCTTTTGATCTTTGTATTTTGTTTTCAAAGATTTTTTTTTTTTTGTGAAAGAAAAAAAAGAATGACACTCTTGTTTGACCATTGGGGGCTCATGTGATCCCCTTGCCCTTCATGCTTTCCTTTTTGACTTGCTGCAAAAGTTGGTTGCAAAATGGGCTGTTCTTGTCTCCCACTCAGTTTGTAATTACATTTGTCAACTCTCTTTTCAGTTCAAACCTTTTAACTAAGTGAGTTAGGGGTTTAACTATTTGAGTTTGGTATGGTAGTTTGAGAAGAAAAGTAAGTAGCATTCTAGAATGTTTATGTAACTGTACTGTTCTAGTTGTTTGATGTCACTAAACATGAGTAACACATTTATAAAACTTTTACTCCATACCAAAATATTTATCCGGTCCGCAAAATGATCGATGATTCATTGATATCTAGTAAATTGTTGAATTTTTTATGAATTTAATAAAAAAAAAATATGTACTTTAGGTTCTCATTTTGAGGACTGGCCGGAAAAAAATATTTTGGTATGGAGGAAGTACTTAATTGCCATAAGGATTAAGGATGAGCGCTTTGCACACACGGGTCATGTAAAAATCTTTTGTTCCATGTCTCTGACATGCACCTTATGAGATAATTTGCGTATTATTATTATTATTTTTTTTGTCATTCATTATTCCTAATCTATTACATGAGGGGAGGAGGGGAATGAGACTCGATCCCAGGATGCAGTGTGGGGAATCAAAGAGTTCTACCGCATGAGCTCTACCGTATTATCAGTTATATGATACTAGATTAAGTTTCAAATATGGAAGTAGGTAGAATTCAAATTTTACTTAAAACATTTTCTTTTATATACAGAGTGAGTATCTTTTTCTCTCTTCTTCTTCTTCTTCTTCTTCTTCTCTTCTCTCTCTCAATCTCTCTCTCTCTCTCTATCTCCCTCTTCCTTAACCTCCCCTTTGATTCTTTGATTGTTCTTTCACCTCCCTCCCCTCTTCCTAGGATTTCCTCTACCCATAGTGGTGTAGCTAGGATTATGTATTTAGTATTGGCACTATAAATTAACCATGAGCTCTGAGAATAGTTAGGCTTGAACGGCAACCTACACGTTCACGAGATGATGGTTGTTGACGATGTGATGGTGGCATGCATCTTGCGGTGTGAGAAATTAATAAGAGTTTCAGACTTGTGTAGAGTGTTATTTTATTATTCACTCACCTAAAAAAGTAGGTGAATATTGCTCCAATGTTTGTGTAAGTGAATAATTGTTTAACTAATTATAATTTTTTAGTTCTCACATAAGGCGTGGGCTAGTGCAGGTTCGGGAGCGCGAGTGTGAAAAAGTCTTCCAGAAACCTCCCAAATTACTAAAATGCGTGAGTGCGAGGATTGAGAGTGCGAGCGAAGTGAGAATTGAGAGTTGGAGCGAAGACCATTTTGAAAGATTTCGTGACTAAAGGTTCAAGTAGCAAGTAAAACTAGCAAAATAAGAAGAGAAATAAGAAACCCCAAGGAGTAGCTTAAGTGACAACATGGATGAGCTGTAAACTTTGACATCTTCGAAATTTGGCAACCTCTTTTGGCCATGCCACAAGTGAGATGCAAAATCTCTAGTCCCGGCGTGGTGCCTTTGACCCAACCTGGGAAAGAGAATAGTCGAAGTGTGCGTAAGTTGAATTGGAGCCTTAATTCAACTTGTCATTCGCCGTTATCCTCTTACTGATTGTCAAGAGTTATGCCATAAAAAACAAAATACATGCATTGGGCTTTTTGTTTTCAAGCAAAAGGAGGTTGGCCCAAAAACAAAAGCACAAAATCTCTCAAGTTTAGGATATCTAAGGCCCAAACTGATACAGCCCCCGTTGGAAGGGTCCTCATAACGTGCAGAAATGGGCTTGTACTCTTTGGAAACTCATTTTCGTTGAGGGACAAATATAAAAAATTTATACTACTTTCAATAATCACAAACAATATTTCATATTGAAAAGGTTTTCCACTGCACCTGAAAAAAAGAAGTTATCTTTTTACTGAACACATACTCATTTCTTCTTTTTAGGAAAATAAATTTCAAAATATGTCCGGAAAACAAGTCTTGGATTTTCTGGATTATTTGTAGTGGTGGGATTGAATTTGAAACAAAATTCAAATGAGTTTTGTCTGCCAAGTTTAATACTACGGCGGCAATGAATTCCTAATTCTAATCCCAACATAGAAAAAAACAGAAAAAAAAAAAAAAAAAACCTAAGCCAGTTTGATCGTTTGTAAGCGCTGAAATTATATTAGGTCGTCTATGACTAAACGAGCTTACAACTATAACAATCCTATCAACTTCAAACGTTGAAATGCCGATTTAGACACATATGTTTCAGATCCACTTCCCCAAATACTGACCAAAACATTTGAACTTACTTACCCCTCAAAAGTTTCTCTTTTTTGCATTTGTTCTCTGATGTTTTGAATAACAAAAAAGTTCGAAGCATTTCTAGCTAAATGTTTTTGAATAACACATATGTTTCAGATCCACTTTTGAAAGCATTTCTAGCTAAATGTTGTGCTACCTAATTTGATGATTTCTAACTGGCAGAACAATTTTACTTTTGTCTACTTTTTTTTTTTTGGAGGTAAGTATTTTTGTCTACTTATTAAAAGAACATTTTATTTTTATCTATAACTTAAAAATAAAATAGTTACGAGAAACACACCCAAACTCCGACGGTTTGAATCATGCCCTTGACCCAATGGTGACTCAATGAGTTGTGACTTGTGAAGCGATCACCTTCCATCATTATCTCAGTCAAGCCAATTGGACAATTTTGCAAGCCCAATACTCCATATCGGTAGCATTTTCCTCTTTTGGCAAGCCCAATACTCCATGTCGTTAGCATTTTCCTCTTTTTGAAAAATCAAACTTTTAAATTACTCTAAAAACCAAGAAAAGAATATAGTGTTTTGGTAAATTTGGATTATTATTTTGCCCTTATTTTTACAAAATTACATTTGCTAGTTTTGCGTCAAATTTTTTTGGATTATTAGTATGTCTCGACGAGAGTAATCTAAAAAGTAAAAAAATATTATCAATTTTTTTAAAAAATTCACTATTATCGGATTATTTTTGTATTTATTCAAAAATAATAATTTAGTTAATAAATTTTAAATTTTTTTGATCAAGAAGAGCCAATAATTCAAAATTAAATAAAGACAAAAATGAATTATATTTTTGCCAAACACCGAAAAAGGAAGAAAAACAAGAGTCTGCCACCTCTCTCTCTCTCTCTCAAATCATTCGCAGACTCACAAGCAGCATACTAAACTGCCAGCGATTCCAAATTTGAAGAAGCATCAACCGTTGCAATGCTCTTCAGACAATCCAAACCAGGAGAAACCGACTTCGACGGCTCAACTCCTCCTCCTCATCCAATGTCTCGCTCTCTCCGCCCCTCTATCTTCATCCCCATTTCTCAACTCCAATCCGCAACAACAAAAACCCACATCAAAAAATTCTCTCAAAACCCCAATCCAACTACTGAATCAGAGAAGAAGTCGTTCGTAGTGGCCACGGGGGAGCTCTTCTTTGGAATCGCGTCTCGAATCATCAGACCCAACAAAGTTGAGGCCTCGAAGTTGGAGGAGAGAGACAAGTATTTTTGGAGGGGGAGGAGAGAGGGGATTTTGGCGGTGATCGAGGATCAGGATGTGGAGGTGGTTTGGGAGAGGAGAGAGAAGGATGTGGAGGCGGCGGAGAGAGAGCGGAAGGTGGTGGTGACGAGTCCAGGGTTTAGTTTTGCTGCGGCTGGGTTTTTATTCCCTTATTATCTTGGGGTTGCGCAGTTTCTTCTTGACAAGGGTTACATTAAGGTCGGCAATTGTTTGTTTGTTTTTATAACTCAAATGTGCGGTCAACTTAAACGCAGCTCGATTAATTAAACGCAGCTCGATTAATTCTAGAGTCTAATCCTGCTATCTATTAAAGTCAGAGCAAAACCCGAACGAACAAGCCCAGTTCCGGGCCTTGGCCAACCACTTGGGGTTTTTTTTCCTCTTTGCATTGCTCAGTTTTTTTTTTTTTGCCATTTGTCAATCCTAATCTATTACATGGGGAGGGGGAGTGGGACTCAATCCCGTGATGTAATGTGGGGCGTCAAGAGCTCTACCGCATGAGCTAGCCACCACTTGCTTTTGCTCAGTTTATTTGATTTCTTGTTTTGGTTAAAATGCAGTTGGGATTTTATTTCCCAGCAAGAAAAAACTGCAATTGGGACTTGGGAGTGTTTGAAGGAGATGGGTTGGGTTTGTATTTTAAGGAAGTGTTTGGTTTGCTGAAATGGTTTTTGTGATGTAATGGAACGGCCATTCTTCGGACTTCCAATGGAATGCCATTCACCTGATTCACCAGATGTCTAAATGATATACGTAGGGAATGGTTATTAAGTCTTGCTTTCATTCTAGTGAACCAAACGTTATGTTATTTCCTTGATTTTTCCTAAGGGCGACAGAACAGAGTACTCTTACCGAGTAGCGGATGCTTAGGATTTGAGTCACAGCGTGTCAGCGTTTTTCATGAATACGAATGATTTTTTTTTTTTTTGACACAGGACACCACACCACTTGCTGGTTCGTCTGCTGGTGCTATTGTTTGTGCTGTAATTGCCTCTGGAGCTAGTGTGCAAGAGGCTTTGAAAGCCACCAAATTATTGGCTCAAGATTGCCGGCTGAATGGAACTGCATTTCGGCTGGGGGTATGTTGGTAATAAAAATGTGGATTAGTAAACACGGCTCTTGAAGGCAAAAACTTTGTGAAATGTGACAATATTGATAACAAATCACTGCATCTTGCAATGAACGTAAAGAGTACTAGGATAGAAGTTTGAGCATAACTACATTGTGCATAAATTGATCAATACTGGACCACTGGTATTAGTTGGTTGCTTCATGATATTGTCCTGTAAGAAAATTTAGCACCCTGTCGGCATTAGGCTTTTTTTCCAGGCCTTTGGATGATACTGTGATCCTTTTTACAATAGGCATGGAATACATTCCAGCCTATTGGAAGAGGTTTTCTCCCTTAAGAATAAGAAGCTGTTTGTGTTTGATAATTGATACCCCCTCTGTTCCCATTTGCTTGTCCGTTCTCACTCTTCTGGGCACCTCCAATAATCATCTATGCTTCTTGACTTATTATTGTTCCAGTAATTCTGAATACTTTCTCTGTAAAAACTGACTGAGGTGGTTTGATTGTTCAAGAAACTCTTCTTTTCATGAAAAGGCTATATTTTGACCTGACTAAAGGCATAATTTGTCTAAAATGCCCAACCAAATGTGGACTGACAGGTATCATTGGACTTCTGAGATTGGCCAGCATAAAACTGTATCGAGTCAAGAACATGTCGAGAGAAACTGAAAATGGAAAAATTTGCAACATCAACATATTCAAAGGCCATGAGAAAATACTTGGTCGTGCTGTAAAACTTAGTCTGTCTTGTGTTCTGGCGGCCTCACCATTCTGATTATCTGAATTAAACTCCCAAGAACTAGCAAGCGAAAGCATGGTGAACAACCAAAGCTTTGATTTGCAGTATGCAATCATGTTTGGACAGCTTGGTTGTCTTTTAACTCTTATTATTTTGGGCCAGGATGCAAATTTTTAGTGCTAATCTGATGTGTCACTTGTCCAAGTGTTTTCACGGTTCCATATACTTTGCTGTTTATTTGGAAACAACGAATTCGACTTATACTTAAACAGTTGAACTAGCTGAAAATGTTTTCCGATTGGCCCTTTTCAACGCTGCGATGCAATAGTGAAATCCTATAGGAAAGGTGGAACTAACTGCAGCATTATTTATTCTAAACAAAATTGAAGTACTTAATATGTTTGTTGTTTTTGTGTTTAGGCTGTTCTAAGAGATTTTCTTGACAAGTTTCTGCCAGATGATGTGCATATTCGATCCAATGGGAGGGTTCGCGGTGAGAATAATTCTTCCTTCCCTTATTACATTCAGGGTTGGCTAGTGAAGTTTGCAATATGTATGTCATATGCACAAAAGAAGGAAATCAGTGTTGTATAATAAGTTTGAACTTCAAAACAATCTGCTTCTCATGTGACATTAAGGGTTCATTTGGTAGAAAAGAAGGGATTGGTATTTCTCACCACTTTTGGATAGTAGAATGGGGCTTGTATGCTATAATTTCTCACCATTTCTCACAACCCAAAGAAGCTTTCCCTTTTCCCTCCATTGCTTATCATTTCTCACCAAATCTCTCAAACGAGACCAGCTGTAAATTCCTCGTAGACGTGTGATACCGGCCATAATTGTCCGGACGGGTACTTGACTCTATGGCTGTGTAGGCATATATTTTGTTGTTCGGAAGTAACTCAATATTTTGGATTTGTCTGTTATCACAAATTCTATAACTTTGGACCAGACCTTAACAGAGTGACGAAGCGAAATGTTTTGTTTAAACCATTGCCTAACTATCCTTCCTTTCCCCCTTAAATATGTGAAACTATTTCTTTCATTTTCTTGAGCCACAATTACCGACAAATGTGTAACAGTTGAAACTGTTCTTCTTCTTTTTTGGCTCATAGTGGCTGTAACACAGGTACTTTGGAGGCCTAGAGGCTTGCTGATTGATCAGTTTGAATCAAAAGAAGATTTTATCAATGCGCTCTTTACTTCATCCTTCATCCCCGGGTACATTTTCCTATATTTTTTGTCCTTCCTCGGATGATTAGTTTATGTGATGAAGTTTAACTAAACATGTAATTCAGTGCAGATATCTTGCGCCAAGACCAGCAACAATGTTTCGGAACAGACTTTGCGTTGATGGGGCCTTGACATTGTTTATGCCACCCACTTCTGCTGCTCAGACGGTATCTGTACTTATCTTGTGCAATGATTCGTTAGAGAAATAATTACTTTCTGAATGAGCTGCAAAGATGCCTTATAGTTATTGACTTGCTGTAGAGATGAACCATATATTGCATAGCTTTCTTCTTGATTTTGGATTCCTAACCAGTAACCACTAGATAGTAGCTTTGATGAAAAAGCCCATTTACGGGACCTATCATTGTATAGCGTAGAGAGCTTCTATTAATGGGAACTTGAGCTTATGTTAGTTCACTCACAACAATAAGGGAGATCCCTTTGATGTATTTTTTTTTGGCAGTGTGTGTGTGGTATCATTGGTATGTAACCAAAATGGAAACTCTATCTGATGATTCCTCATAAAAAGCTAGAATCCCAAGTTTTCTTTCTGACCTATTATCCTCTTCAGAGTTCGACAAATTTAACTCTTCAGATGGAATATGCTAGATTGCTAGACTAGTATAAAAAAACCTTTTAGCAGACTCGGTTTACCTATAATTTGTTGCAACTCTTTGAACTTTTGTTTTAGCAGTTTGCTTATTTCTGATTTTATGGTACTAATAATACCTTATTTCCAAGTTCCAATACTTAGTCGGTGCATGGATATAGTCTTTTTCTCCTTCTTCAGAGAGTGTGTGATTTTTCATCATTTTCTGCTTAATTTGCAGGTTCGCGTTTGCGCTTTCCCAGCCAGTAGATTGGGTTTTGAAGGGGTTGGAATTAGTCCCGATTGCAACCCTGAAAACAGGGCTACTCCCAGAGAGGTAATGTTATAAACCGAACTAGTCAATGTTTCATTTTCTGTATATAAACCATTGATGATTTTCTGCTCCCAATAAATTTCAGCTTTTCAACTGGGCGCTCGAGCCTGCCGAGGATCATGTTCTTGATAAGCTCTTCAAGCAGGGGTATTCAGATGCGGCTGTGTGGGGTAAAGGAAACCCAGTTGAGGAAATAGTCCAAGACGATCGACCACAAACAGAGAACAATGCAGTTTCATAGCACAGTACTGCAACAAAGTTCAATCTGTTTCAAATTGAAGGGAGGAGAGAGCGCGATAGTCAGCGAGACGTTAAGACGTGGAACTGTCAACCTTTTTGCATTCCATAACATCGACATAGCAATATGTATAGTAAAATTGTACTAGGCTTTTTAGTTTTCTTTATCGTGTAGTTGTAAGTTGCAACAATGTTGTGTTTTCGTAAAGCAAGAAGAAAATCCAACTGTTGAAGATCATGTTTATGAATATGCTTCATTCATTTCTGTGGATTAAAAGAAACTAAACAGATACAATTCTGGGGTATTTAACCCCCATAGAGTCTTCATACAACTAGGAATGTATGGATATTGGATAGATATAAAAATCTCCAACGGAAATTGGCGACATAGCAATCCGTGCATCTGTTTTTCTCCCGGAGAAACATGTATGATTGACAAAGCTTCAAATCTCTCCGCGAGGAACCTGCACTTGCGATGCCCTTAATTCGGCCATGGTGATGGAAATTGCTTGTCATTCCCTGTGAAAACCCACTGGCCATTACAATCATGAATGAGGCCGGCTGCACCCGTCTCGTTGTTATAATTGGTTGAACCATCCATGTTGAGTTTGAAAATACTCACAAATACCTGATTTGATTCAATTCTTGCCTTCGACCACTTCACCCGAACCCTCCCAAGATCAGCAATCAAGTCTCTGTCTTCATGGCTGCAATCAAACTAATGCGCACAGACGAAAGGGCTTTGAAAGGCGCTGGCACTCAATTACTAGCGCTGGCACGTCGCTTGGCTCCTCAGCCTTGTTTGCTTTGCCTTCTGTTGGCCAAAATCTCTCTCTCTCTCTAAACAGCCCAATCTCTGGTAAATTTTTTAGAGAACTTTGGAACTTTTGGTGGGAAAGAATGGGTTTCAATCAAGTGCATGACTTCAATCCAGAGAGGTTTTTTTGGTTACTGTTTTGAGTCCCACATCGGGGAAGAGAGAAGAGGAATGGAGTGACAGGTGTATAAAAAGAATGGGCTTGGAAGGGAATAAGCATACCTTTCTCGGCCTTTTGGCTAAGATCAAGTGTAGTATCTGTTCTTATCAGTTTAATATCTGATACGTGGGCCATCGGCTCACATGATATTAAATTAATTTTTTTAGGGGGAGAGGCCCATCACGGTAGCTTGCTATCGGGGTTTTTCACGTGTCGCCTTGGCGTTGCACTATTGCCTTGGCCTGGCGCACCCCACCCAATACTAGTTCTAACTTTTCCTTTCTTAGGCTCCAGCCTAGCGCATGGCCTAGAGCGTTTTTTCTAATCTGAGTTTGCTGGGCCTGGTTAATTTATTTATTTATTATAAGGAGTGTTTGTTATGAAAATTGAATATAAAAACTAGTTCTCGTTTTCAAAATAAAAAATAAAAAACTAGTTCATTTATTTCGTAATATGATGGAAGTACCGACCAAATTCTAAAATGCAGGAAAAAAAAATGTGGAGCAAGTATTAAAATGCACGGCAAAAAGAAAACTATGGAGTACAATTATTCTCACGGGAAAAAAAAAAGTACCTGATAAGCTGAGTTCGATAGAAGACAGGTAACTATCAAGCTCTATTGTTCCATTTTAAAGACCGGATGTGACAAATTAAAAAAATATTCTCTTTTTCAAACCGGATGTGACATAGCCAAGTTTCTCATTTGATTTTATGAGAATTTCATAATTTATGAGAATTTCATAAAATCAAGTGGTTGATTTTTAGCAAATGAAAACCACTTGATTTTATGAGCCCAAAAAATCAAATGGCAAACTTAGCCCGAGAGTATTTCATCTTTTTTGTACTTTTTGTCATTGTCCTTTTAGAGATTTTGATGTTCTGGGCCTTTCCAAATCTAGTTCAAAACTTTTTCTAGGCCTTACAATTCAGTCCATTGTCCAACTCCTACGTTTATCTAACTTTTTTAGACTTTTTAGTATATCGGAAAACAAATAAGTAGAACTCTAACTATTAAGCGAAAAGATAAAATTTACTGTAAATTAGGAGAAAATATCAGTAGAGATTTTTCTCAGTTTTACCAGCACAAATCCAGTTAAGGTACTTGTAGACTAGAGCATCTATAAAAATATTAGCTTTTCCGATGTACCATATAAAAAAACTATAAAAATATTCTGTCAAAAAAAATCATAAAAATAAGCAGACCAAAAGAAACAGAAGGATAATTTACAAATACAAAAAGACAAAAATGCGCTCTTGTAAGTGTACAATTTTACAAGTATCGATTATACGTGAAGTCTTATTCAAGGAAAGGCGGAGGTAGCAATTGCGCCAGGGTATGTGTATATGCTTTAGACAGGGACTCGGTAAGAAGGATCGATCATTTTCAAGATGAACAAGTTGCCTTTGTCACCTCTCGATACTCTGTAGATGGAAAAGGAAAAACTTTTCATCAACGGTTGTAAATTCATGGCAAGAAATGCAGCATTGTGGTGAAAAAAAAGGTGACACCATATACCAGTTGCAATTCTACCAAACTGCTAAGAGTCGGGTTGTCAATATATTGTTTATGAGAAAACAAGAAAAAACATCCTACTTGGTTATAGCACATTTCATTACATACATTTGAGGTATTGTAGTTGATAAATAAGGGACAGGAAAAACAACCCATCAAACAAAAAAGAAAGCCCCTAGCTTTCCAAATCTTTGTTACCATTCCTCAAGATTCGGGGGGCCTGTAGAGTTCATTGTTTTTTTTATTGGCATTCCTCAAGAATTCATCATTTTACTGTTGGACAAGTCAATTTCAAGTGATGCATTCATAAGACGAGAAAGATAACTCCAAAGTTTATCAAACAAATGAACAATGTATCAATTCATGTTATTTTTGCCTTCACAGCAGTTCTTAGTTCTTTCCCTGCATTTTATCAGGGCATCGTGTTCATGAGCCAGATGCTTCTGGGGGCTATCCAAGAAATCAAGTTCTTCTCGAATTACCGCCTCTAAAGTCAATTTTGGTCTATCCTCTTAGTGCTACCATCTACCGCAACCATCAACCGATCTACGATTCTACTTTAGATAAAAAATGATTCAGATATAGATTTTACTTTTCTAAGGGCTTCATATTGAGGTTTGGTGGACTAAAAGCAAAACTAATGTAGAAAGGGTTGAATTGCTGAAAACCTTCAAGTTACATAGATAGGAAATCTCAGAACATGAATTTACCGTAATTCTTCATCCAAATAAGTAATCTCCAATTCACCTCGAGCTCTTCCCGGAGCTTTAATAGGTATCTGTATGTTGCAAGGAAATCATTCATGAAGTGTGCAAAAGTTTCCGTAGATTTAGAAAATGAGTGTATAACCGGGCCTGCAATCAGATTTAACAACCATAAATCATTAACAAAGAAGGAAACGTACCAGGCCTGCAATCTTGAAAAAATCAAATTTTACAGCCACCTTTCTTGCATTCAGGGGTGTTAAATCTGCAGTTACCTGTAAGACAGTGCGGTGAATAAACGAGAAGATATTTATGCAACAAAAACTTGAATTGAACAATTGGGACAACAACTTGGTACGTCAAGCAACTTCATATCACACTAAAAAACTTCCTATATGTGCTTCAACATTAGCATCATAGAAGAAAAAATATGAAGAACAAGATGAGGGTAGACACGTGGATCGTTTAACATAGTCTTGGCTCTCGATGCTTAGCTTAAAGGGCAAAAGGATCATAAACAACAACATTCATGACTTAGCGTAGTACCTGGTTGAAGAATGGCCAAGATTCCATGTTTTGAGCTCTTAGTGTATCCGCATTGATGGCTTGGTAGTTTGTCCTTGATCTTAGGAGTTTGGGTCTCTGTCACGGCACCGTCTTGTAAGTAAATACCAATGACAAAAGCAAGAGCAGAAAGGTCTTAGCAACTACAAAATTGCATGACAGATTTAGACAGAATGTAGAGGCATTGAAGGATTCTCATTGTCACAAAGATTAACAACATAATAAAGACAATACCAAAAGGCAAGTGCACAATACAACCAAGCTTGAATGTGCATTGCCTAGGAAAAAAGATTAGTAAGAGAGAGAGACAATCAGAGAACTAGAAGATTTTTGGTTAAGTTCCTCAATTAGCAAGTATTGCTTAGTTAAGTTCTTTACATCAATGTCTTAAGATCCGTGCTTCCTTTTATGAGTATAAGTTGTTTTATGTTCTCCTTTTCTTAAGAAGATCTCGCCAATAATAGTAACTCTTAGAAAACTAAATCAACCATCAAAGACATCCCTGAAACTCATGTTGTATGTAACAATATTTTGCAACATTCCTGTATTAATCATCTTCAATCAACTCCCCCACCATGTTCTTAACATTTGATGTCTATTCACGCTCAAATGAGTTAGCACGAATAGTCTCTCGATAAAATATAAAATGCACTAAAGCTCGAGATATTAATCAAAGTGAGAATACCGTCACAACATTTGCTTACCTGGGTTTGCAGTATTGATGCAGAAGTTGTGTAGATGAGTTCCCATTTTCCATTTAGTAAATCAGATTTGAGTGGCTCCTTTGTTGGATTGACTGCTTCAAGTTTCCGAGCAATCTATCAAGAATAAGTTCCGAGGAAAGCAGACAAAAAGATGCATTAAACTTAGAAAATACATGTCATTCCATCTATTCACATACTATCATATTATAGTGCAGTCTGCAGCTTATAGAAACATCAATACAAGCTTTCCAATTCCTGATATGCCTACCCAAAATTGTAATCTAGCAGCAAGTGAATATCCTAGTAACCGAGGTTTATAGTGGACGCCACACAATGTAAGCGCATATGTTGTCGGCAAGGTGGATGGAACTTCATAGGCATCAACAATGGGAAACAACGTGATATAGAATAAAGTATACAGGGATTTGTAATTGGTCGATAAATTTCGGTATCGGAGCTAGTCATGGCAAAAACACAGAATTTCAAAAAGCAATCAGAAAGATGGGAATTACGTTTGGAACTTCATTAATTGAATTGATCGTGAACTCAAAGAATTGCTGTTTTACCTGTAGAGACAATAATTAATCATGAACTAAGTTCCCTGTTACATCAAAAACTAAATATGATTCTCATAAACTAGTTGGTTTCTCAACTCTCAAGGAGGGGAAAATAACAGCTCAGAACAGCAGCAACTCCACTCATCGGAGCCTAATTCAACTAATCCTGAGTCTTCCCCCATTCCATAAACCAAACGCTAACGAGTGCAAAAATTTGTTCACCCTCCCTCAACGAGGATGAACAAAACCTTCACTCTAATTGGTAGAAAAGGCGTGGATCCATCACAAAGTGATATCATGCTTACTAAAATTTGCACTCAACGCTAACTAAAAACATTGGAGTAAATCAGAACCCAAATTAGAACATTATTTCTTTCCTTTATTGTTCTCAGCAACCAACAAAAAGCCCGAATGAATTCCAACACCGCTTCATTTGATTCACTTCAAATCAACGAAGAACCAAGAAATGAAAGAAAACCCACGAACTCAAACGAAATTCAACTGAAAAGGGACAAGAAATCAACCTGATCGATTCTTTGCTGATCCTCAGGGGTGGCATCCGCACCTCGGTCGAGCGGTGCAATGGCTTCAAGAAGCTCTTCTTTGATGGGTTTGGCGTCTTTGGGTTTATTCAAGAAAGCGGGGAAGAAAGAGACTTTGGTACTCCATTTGTCGAAAGCGACTGAAGTTGTGGAAAGATTGTGGGTGTTTTGGGTGGTGGTGGGTTTGACAGGGAAAGAGAGGGTGGTGGGTGAGGAGGAGTGGTGGTGGGAATGGAGGAGCTTGGGGAGTGAGTTTGAGGAGGAAGAGTGAGTGGTGGTGAGGATTAACGAGTGAGAAGATAAAAAAGCCATTGGAAATGGTGGGCTGGGTTGAATTGGATTAATGGAGGGAGGCATCTTGTTTATTTATTACTTTTGGTTCCACCGTCAACTGTTCGGGCTAACTTACCCCAGCCGGACTAAGAGCATCTCCATCCCTTACCCAAATTTTTATCCAAATTTAAGTAAAAATTTGAGTAAAAATTTGATTTGGTATAGAGCACTCCAATGGGCAAAAGAAAATCTAGGCATAAATTTGAGTAAAAGCCTAATTAATGGCATTGTTGTAATTTGAGGGTAAGAAAATGGCCTTCAAAATTTGATATTGGATTGTGTTTTCACCAAATTTGGTGAAGAATTTGAGTAATATCAAATTTGGTGAAGGAGTGGAGTGAGATTTTTGGTGATTTTTACTCAAATTTGAGTTTGATATTGAATTTGGGTAAGAAGTGGAGATGCTCTAATTCCTCCTTTCTTTTTTGGTCAAAGATAGACCGTCCATTTATGCTAGTATTTAGGGAGTGTGTTGTTAACTTGATTTTTTGATTTTTTGGTTGTTTTTATGTGAGAGCTCAAAATATGCATTGATTTTTTGTGATTTTTTATGTGATGTATTGTGAGAGGATGACTTGTCTCGAAAAGCGCAATAAACTGGCAAATGATTTTAAGATCAAAATATGATCAATTATGTGGAAAGTAAATTTTTTTACTTGTTTTTTTTTTTTTTGAGGCCAAGGAAATTGTACAGTACTCCCTCCGTCCCTATTTTATGGTCCCTTTTGGGGATTCCAACTAAATAAGGGAACACAATCATTGCACTTTTCAAAATTTACTTTTCTCATCTTACCCTACAATCATTACATTTTCTTACTTTTTTAGTAGTACTAATCTCAAAAGGAGGGGTAAAAGAGAGAATTCATTACCTATTGCCCATTTAGTTTTGAAATTGGACAATTTTTTTGGGACAACAAAAAATGCAAACTGGGACTATAAAATGGGGACGGATGGAGTATTTGATTGGTCTGGAAGCCTAGAAGTTTGGTGGGGGTGTGTAGTTATTGTGAGACTGGATAATTAGATTAGAACTAGTTCTTGCATCACATGGGTTTCCGAGTTATACGTAGTAGAATAAACTGATAAAGACAGTTAATAGTAGTAAAATCTCATCGTGCATCTTAAACATTGTTAATTCAGAGTAATTAAATACTGCTTAAAGGGGCTTGGGATGAATTTTCATTGCGGTATTTTTTGTATTTTCATAAGTTGCAATGTGACCACAAGAATATCGAAAATATCAAGTGGAAATTCAACCTTAATATAATTTAATTCATAATTATGGTTTTAAATGAAATCTCCCTTGGTGGATATCCCAAACTGTATCCGGATTTGAGTCACATTCTCCCTCCCCATGTAATAGATTATGAATGATGAATGACAGAGAAAAAAAACATTACTACATGATATATGTTCAAAATTCCAACTCCCAACATATCGCCATTAAATATTAATATACGTGCTACTATAATTTTCTCCTCTTCCCCTACACTTCCTAGAATAGTAGTAATACCACAATTAGCAACCACCCAGAAACACACACACCCTTTTTTGTTTTCTGTGTTCTGCTTTCATTTCCATTTCCTCTAATATCCCCACATTGAATTAATACAATCACAGAAGGTGAAAAACAGGGGGCGGGGGGGGGGGGCGGACATTCAGTCATTAGTCATTAAAAAGGGACTAATAATGGGCGTTGCCCATTATCTATTGTTATAGAGTAGAGACTGTTTGGAGCTTCAAAAGGAAAATGAGAGAAAAGAAAAGAAAATGAGAGGAAAATGTGAAAAAATTTACAGTCCACAAAATTTGAATTTATTAATTCCTATCCTCTAACTAATGGCTTGTAGCCTAGCAGTTATCTCCTGGTTCTTCCATGAACGAGACCAGGGTTCGAGTCTCAATAGAGACATTTGGGATTTAGACCTATGAATAGCTTCTAGACCCCTACAGACTAACTCACTAATTTCCCGCTAACGCAACCCTTTTCAATGTATAATTGGTGGAATTTTCCCCCCCTTCCTTCCTCACCTTTTCCACAATCCTCAAAACAAGACTTACAAATACGTCTCCTGCACTAAAAGCAGAAAATGCACAAAAAATGACTCATCAACTACTTGCGTCTTGTACCCACTTTCTTTAGCGAAGGACCCCATCTCTACCACTTCATGCCAATCTTCATTTCAGCTGCATATTCATACTTCACATGTTTGAGACTTTGAGCATTGACATATGATACTGTATTTTCAGCTCAAACTAACCAAAACTTGAATCTTGAAAATCAGAAGAGAGTTGGGTATAGATGCACTCAAAATTTTCTGTAACCCATCTCAATCCATGGCCTAGCCTTCGTATTATACCCTATAGCCATGGAAATATCTGCGAGATCAAGTGCTGTGCTGGAAATCCTCCCCCTCCTTCTTCTTCAGACCACAAGTTTAAGTTCAGGCATGTGGGTTCGTCTTGGGTTGATAAACCATGGAAGCTCAATGAAATTGATTCCAGTGAGTCCGTAGTCGTAGCGCTTCTTTTTCCTTGTGTTGTTTGCTAGTATTTATTCCATGTGTTGGTGGGTTTTTGAGATTTATGTTTTGGGTTCTTTTTATAGCTAAGTGTCTTTATCATGTGATGATGTTTTTATCATGTTAGTTCAGATAATGTAAAAATATCATATTTCTCTAAGTTTTCGATTACTGACGCGGAAAATACTTTCTGCTACTGGCAAGTGTTATCCCAATACAGGTGCTATTGGAACATAGTTTTAACTTTTAAGGGACTCACTGGATTTGACTTGTTAAACTTGCACAGAAGTACCTTATTTTGGGGCAGTTACCTATTTGAGTTTTACTCAAGCTTTAGTGTTTTCGTGCTAATGCTGCTGGCAAATGTAAATCTAAATAATGGTCGTGAATCGTGAACATTTGTAGTCTACAATGGTTCATATACAGGTGTAACTAACCACTGCAATTAGGCAAAGCATAGAAAACAAGCAACCACAGAAGATATAGATTTTTCGTGGTTTGGTACTTTGCCCTCCATCTATGCTGGCAAGAGGGAATTAGCCACTGATAAGTGGAAATTGCAATAAGTGAGGTTTGAGGACTTTGCAGTTAATGCAAACTGTTGAAACCCTCCTTGATAATCGCATGTTGCAGAGTGTTTTCCAATGCCCAAATCAGTTAAAACACCCCTGGAAACGTGCAAAATGAAGTTTTGCTACGGGGGAGTTGAACGCACTCGTGGAGGAAGCATACTGTGGGAGGCGCTTCGCCGGATTTACCCCTTTGGTCTTCCTGGTGCGTACGGAAAGGCGGTGGACTAGTTGGACCTCTCCTGGATCTTGGTTGCTTGCCTAGAGAGTACCTGCACACTGAACACCCGCGTTAGTGCCAAGCCCAGACGGTGGTTGTCCGGGACGGCACTCCAACGGTCAAGACAGTCCACAGAGAGAGAAGTTTTACTGGCTAACTTAGAGAGAGAAAGAGAGTTATGAGGGTATTCAATGTGGAGAGAAGATCCCCTTTGAGGTAGGTGGAGACCTTATTTATAGACCAAGGGGGGCGTGTCCCCCATGCCCCGCGTACACCTCTCCCGCACCGTCAATACCCTAGATGACGCTTGGTGCGGTAAGAATGTCTGCACAGGCGCAGTGCTTCGGCTGACGTCATGGTGCAGTGCTTCGGCTTGCATCACGCCTGATGCACTGGAGAGTCAGCCGATTTGGGAGTGCTCCCGGTTCAACCACGTGGCCCTGCAGGCAAAGCCTGCTGGGTGGTTGGCTACCACCATCAATGCTCTATGCAGTCTGTCAGGCACGTCTGGCACTGAGCCCTACTACACATTCTGAACATCCCCAAGCCGACATCAACCAACCCGGCTAGGAAAGCGTTCGGCGAGCGGCCAGGCTAGCCGAGGGGTCCCCATCAGATCCATCGATTCGAGCGATGGGCCCCAGGAGGCCGTCCCATGATTCCCTGCCGAGAGCTCCATGGAAGGAACCTCTCGGCCTGGCGGATGGCGGGACGTAGTTTCGCCTCGACACCGAACAAACCTACATCGAGGACAACTTCAAGCGGGGCTTACTAGGTCGAGTCTGTGTTGATCCTTTTGCCAAGTGACAAATGTCCCCTTTGCACCCCTCGTTGGATACGGGGGGGGGGGGGGGGGGAACCTTCTGAGCCCTTCTGGGCCCCGCCGCTACACATACTCTTCATCGTGTTGATAATTCCCACTCCCAACTCGTTGAATAGGATTCCAACTTCAGGTTTTCAACACAATGCCGTGTTTCCAATTATTGTTCAATAAGGGTTTGACTTGTTTTTAAGATATCAAACTTATGGGGTATGTGTGTCATTGTCATATAGTGCATCAAACTCGAGTCATGTGACTTGGGAGGATTTGAGTCTTAAAGGTTATACTCTGTGAATTTTCTGTCACCTTTTACCTTTGGAAGTCTTTCTTTTGCCTATTATGTGCATTGTGGGTGGTCCTGGTGGCCTTTAGGTTGTGTTTCATGATATACAGCCTTGTAATAGATAAAGGGTACATTATAAGAGAGTTTTTTCATTGCTTTTAATCTAGCTTGTTTAAGATATGATTTTTTTTAATTTTATTTTATACTTTTGGACAGCTGCAGTGCAAGAAACCTTAAACCAATGGTTATCAAAGACCCAAGACTTCTTTAATGAAGTGACTTCTCCACTGGTGAAAACTGTACATGATGGAAAGCCTAATCCTGGCCATACATTTGATACTCAAGACACAGATGACATCTTCATGGCAGAACAGACCATTGATAGTACAACACCAAATGGGAATCTGTCTTTATCTGCTATTGTTTCCATTGAGCAATTCAGCAGGTGAAGACACTAGGCGCTGTGCCCAATTGTCTTTTTACGTTGCTTAGATTGGTGGCTAGTGTGTTATGTGTAGCTGCTCCCATTTTTAACTGGGGGAAAAACTTTGTTTGGATTAAGTTTGTTTGATATACGGCAAATTGAAGTATTAAAGAACATTCCTAGTTTTGGTCCCCATTGCACAAGAGTGGTAGTGGTAAGACTAGTAGTGGATACAGCCCTAACCTTTTCTCTATTTTTGCAAAGTGGCAACTCTCAGACTCTGACATACAGCACTTACTAGTCTGAGCTTTATGTGTTCCATGAGGGTCTTTTAATATTGTTTGGATCGTTGGATCTCGATATGATCAGAAAAATGTAGTTTGTGATAGAGAAAATATCAGGTGAAGAAAGGAAAGAGTGATGCCTGCATTTTTTTGTCAATTGAATTGTCATCATATCATTATTAAAAAAAAAAATTGTCATCATAGAGTAGTAAAATGGTGCATGTACCATCTGCAAGCTTCAGATTCTAAGAAATGCCCATTAATTGGAAAAAGGAAAGCACATAACGATTTATACTGCTGCTATGGTTAACTGTAGTCTTTGTCATCACCGTTGTTATTGGCTTTGGTCTGAATAAATGTTACTCTGTGTACTCTTAAATTTAAGTCAACCACAAGTCTTTGAATCGTTAGAACCATGCTTTCCATACAATTCCAATTTAAAGTTTGTGTAACATATAGTCACATGCAAGTTGCAACCATATGATTTTTTTTTTTGTAGTCTTCTAATATTTTTTGAGAATTACTCAAGGGATCATTTTAAATGCTAAATCTAGTAGCCAGGTGCTTCAAAATGGCACAGTAGAAGCAGATTTTCTTGAAAACCAGTATTTGCTCTGGAGAAGTACGCAGGATTCCTGTAGCTCTTATCATCAAATAAGTGTGTTTGGTCCTTCCATTACTGAGGGAGTGTAGAAATAAATCCTCTTAATAGACTTTGCCTGCTTTTGTTCCTACATTAAAGCGTGTAATGGAATCCATGAAGGGAGGATTAACTTTCGAATCGCCATTGTTATATTCCTTTTAGAAATTTAGTACTAGACTGCACAAAGTGTTCTACTTGATGTTCTGCTCTCGATCCTGTCAATGGCACACATGGTTTGTATCTGTTGTCAGACTGCAAGTAGTAACCTCTAGATTTGCTTTTCCTTATTTTAAATATGCAGGATGAATGGATTGACTGGACTGAAAATGCAGAAGATATTTAAAGCACTTGTTCCTGAATCTGTTTATAATGATTCCCGTAACTTGGTAGAGTACTGCTGCTTTAGGTTCTTGTCGAGGGATAGTTCTGAAATTCACCCAGGCCTCAAGGTTTGTTATTTCCTTTAGTATAGAATAGAGGTTTGGGTTCGGTCTGTTGCTGATTGAATCAGTTCATTCAGTTGCCATTTTTGCACTTTTTCTGCATTGTTTTGAGTTGATGTTATCTTGTTCTGGAATCAGTTGCCATTTTTGCACTTTCTCCATTGTTTTGAATTGATGCTATCTTATTCATCTGTTTTCACACTTAAAAACTGTAACACTTAAAAAGTTAAAAAGTTATCTTATTCATTTGTTTTGACACTTTCTCTGCTTTCAAGTTCTGGATTTGTGAACTTTCTACTTCTCCTTTGTTTTATTGTCTGTGGTCAGGAAGCTGCATTTAGGAGATTGATTTTCATTACCATGCTCGCATGGCAGAAGCCTTACAGCAAAGAAAAGGATCCTCAAGCTATTGCATCAGAAAAAGCTTCTTTTCAGGTAACTGTTTGGAGGTTTTGTTATCTTTAGACAGCATTTCAGATCATTGCTTGGTTATGATTGTGGCATCAAGCTACCATATGTGGTTGAATGCTATCGAATGAAGGAGCAGAAAAAATAATATTGGAGTATCCCGTGATTGAAATAGCCGTGGGTTTGAATGGAATAATTTATGGGAGTGTTTGACTAGCTGTCACAATTTGGTTTACAGAGGTGGTCTCATGCTGGTTGTGTGAGGATTTTCTATTAGACTATTACTAATTGCCGCAAAATTAATATATGCTATATTTTCTTTGTTCTTTTTGTGTAATTGCTGAGTTTTTGTAATTGCTTAAAGGAATTTTTACTTCTATGGTGACATTCTATGAATTTATGTTTTGCTTTATGACTAAAAAAGCACTGTGTCTTGTTATTGATTCTGAAGAGGAGGCACGTATGGGAAGAGGCTTTTGTTCGTATTGCTCCTGCTGTTTCTGGTGTGGCAGATCGGTCAACTGCACATAACCTTTTCGGTGCTCTTGCTGGTGATGAACAGGGAATCTCCTTTAACACGTGGTCCACGTATATTGATGAACTTCTCAAGTGAGATTCATCATTTCATTTAATTTCATCGGCAAGGTTGTAGTATTCTTTTGTACTATATAAGTTTCCATCTAAGATGTGGATGATTGTTGAAGTCTGTGTTCGTGCGTTTCGACCATTTTTAATGGCCAAGACTGATTAGCAGCTTTAGCTTTGATTGATTCCTTTTTATTGACTTGAGTCATCCAACGTACTTTTGAAGGTATAGATGTCTGTACATGCAGGACTAAGGATAGTTGGCGGGTGGCGTCATCTCCAAACTTAAGTCCTAATCTTACTTAGGTCATCATTGTCAGTCCTAATCAAACTTAGTTCTACCCTTTTGGCACTGCTAAATGTGCCTAGGCGGCTAGGCCCTAGGCCCTTTTCTTAGTATAAATCATTTGCAATGCAGATACCCTTGTACCCCAGTGTCAAGTGTGCTATGTACTTGATCTGGCAGTGTGTGTGATTCTGGCTTTATCTATTTTTTCGATGAGGCAGATGCTTTCCATCTATTTGTAAGGTGAACTTGTGAAAATCTGTCTCATTCAATTTACTGTCTTCGTCATCGGTGATTGCTCTACTCAATCCAAATGAAATTGTTTATGCACTATTTGTTGTTCTATCCTTCGAAATGTTTCCCCAGCACTCTGGTGTGGTAACAACAACAAATAAAATGTCAAGAGCATGCTGCACAACATGCATATCTTCTTCTAATCAGATTAAAGCTAATGATAATTACTTTGTAGACGAGATAGCAAACCCTAAGCTTCTGAAATATGATTCAACACATTACATATTGTAGTACGAATGTCTCTAAATTTCAATTCCTCTAAGCTTACCATTCTTCCATAATAGTTTTCCGTCTACTCTGTCTTCTTAAACTTGTAACCATTTTAAATCTTCCCGAGGTTACTTTTGCTGCACTCTGATGCACGGACACGGATACGGGGACACAGGAATTATAAAAAAAATGGGAATATGGACACGGCGGGGGACATATATATATATATATATACACACACAATAGGCTTCTCATAAGGGCCCCTTATAGGGGGGGAAGTTAAGGACCAAACTACCATAGCCCTTGGATCTCATCCAAGGGCTGTGGTAGTTTGGTCCTTTACTTCTCCCCCATAAAGGGCCCTTATGAGAAACCTATTGTATATATATATATAGAAAATGCAAACAAAACAAGACATCCATGCCATATTATTAGTGCAAAATCATATTTGGTATTACGTCAAAGGACTTCTATTGATCAAAACAATATCATCTGCGTAGAAAGACACAATGGCTTCAAAGTTTCCATGGGGTGAATTAGGTCTTAAGACTGGTTGTCAATTTGCATTTGGATATATTTGCGATCTAATTTTAAGCAGTGAGCAGAATCTTGATCACTGTACATTTTTTCTTAGTTTTTCCCTCTTTTTGGTTTAGAGTGCACGAAGGACGGAAATTATACGAGCTTCAGGGAGGTCCACAGCACGCCAATGAGAGAATCCTGTGCCTTGGTTTAAGCAGGAAGCGGCCAGTCCTGAAATGGGAGAATAACATGGCATGGCCAGGAAAACTTACTTTGACTGATAATGCACTCTACTTTGAGGTATTTATCATCTGTATCTGGTTGAATGAGAATGAGTCTAACAAGCAAAGAAAACGATATTGGAGGATGTAGTGTTTTTAAATTGGACAAGGTATTAATCACATGTGACATTTTTTTGGTTTTTGCATCAGGGATTGTCTCAACATATTGCCATTTATGGCAAATCTAGATTTTTCACATCAGGACCTAGGGTTGGAGAGGTTTTACCTTGATCAGTTTTCAGTCACTGCAACTAAAACCATCTTGGTTCTGGGACAAGTTTCTACCTTCCCTGCAACTTAAGGCATATTTCTAGAAGCAGTTTAACCTTCATCTTGCATCCACTCAACTTTCACTCTCATAAGCCATATACGTTTTATTTGAGCCTTTGGCCAATTTAAAACCTTGAAAGAGGACGAGTTGATTGTTGACTTGGTCAGAGTTCTTGCTCCACTGATCAGTGATCAGTAGAAAGGAGTCTAGTCTAGTGTGGACACTGGAGACCCAGAAATGTGCAACAAATGTTGACTTTGTCTATTTACCCTTGTGAATAAATAGTTATCCCATTCAAACTCCCACTGAAAAATATCTTGATTGTGGACTCTCGTGGACAGTGGGATTGGTCCCTTAGGGTTTACTGTAGGTGCGCGTAAGATGGTCCGAAGACCCTGAGTTATCAAAAGAATAGATATTCCAAAATGTGAATACACGTGGGGTTTTTCTTGTGGCTCTGAACATGATTGGATGCCTCCATGAACTCCTTTGTGAATACTAGGTTATGAATACTTTTGTTATCTCATCTCAGCTTACTATTCCACTATAGCAATCTTTTCCCTGAAGTGTTTTTATTTATTTTCCTTGTTCTAGAGAGTTGGCTTGGTCGGGCAAAAGGGTGTTGTCAGACTGGATCTTACAAGACCTGGCTCAAGAGTGGAGAAAACAAGGGTTGGTCCTTTGGGAACTGACCTTTTTGATGCTATTTCTGTCTCGGCTGGTGCAGAGTAAGTATGCTTTTCTATACACTTGTATGAGATGTGACAATCCCTTCCATCTATGTTACATGTTTTGTTCTAAAGCTTTTGTGAGTTACCACATCTGACACACTACACTTGGGTTGGTCTGTGGGTATGGATTCAATTCTGAACCAACTTTGACACTTGGATTCTCTATTTTTTTAGGGTACTCATAGAATGTGCCTTTTGGTAGGCCTTGGGAAATACTATTCCATATTGTTCCTTGCAGCCCCTTTGAATGAATGTGTGAAAAGATAGAATTAGTTTCTCTAACGAAGACTCGGTATTTTGGTGAGACACTGAGAATTGGTGAGGGAAAAAAAAATTGACAACTATAAAGTCACTATTTTTTTTCATCTCTCACCATTTCTATCCTGCAAACAAGTGATAGGATTCTCATTTCTTTTCTTCTCGTTATGTGTCCCTGCAATTCAACTCCAGGCCTAAACAACTGAAACACAATTGTTTAGATTATACTTGCTTCACAACATAAAAGGTGTCAACAAAATTTCCTCTCCAGGTTCATGGAAGTGTAGTCAAATCGGGATACGTATCATGTAACATTTTGTCCCATTATAAAGGATCGTATCGGGATACATATATCGCTATCGCTTATCGGAAGATACATTAACAAAAGTCAATAAATAAGTATAAAAGATAGTTATACCTAAGAACAAATTAAATATCTATTGCATATATGAAAAAAGAAGTTTTTGCAATGCAAAAATTCCAAGTCTCCCAAGTGGGATCAATTACATTGAGGCTTTCTGGTGGGTTAGTCAAGGGAAGAGAAGAAGAGTCT
The DNA here is from genome assembly GCA_036023075.1 of Gaultheria prostrata. Classification (NCBI taxonomy): domain Eukaryota; kingdom Viridiplantae; phylum Streptophyta; class Magnoliopsida; order Ericales; family Ericaceae; genus Gaultheria; species Gaultheria prostrata. Next base: position 27,346 of record JAXBDA010000065.1, on the reverse strand, counting down.
TTATCTTTGAGGTTGAGTTTTCTTTAAATGGTTTGAATGTCGCCATAATTAGATCAAATGCCCTGAAACGCGTTTGGGACACGCTAGAACTCAGAAGAAAGGCTTAAAGCTCATCACTGACTCAGGAAAGGATCAATCATCAGAAATGGTTCGAGGAGAGCTCACTTCTTAAAATAAGGTCCTGAATTTTTTCTATAAGTAGTTGTAGCCCGTAGGGTACGTTTCAAATCGGGATACGCCTAGATATCATAGGATAATTCATCGTATCATGGGATTTCTATACAAAAAGGGTAAGTGGTGGTATACATATAGTTTTTCGAATCGTAGAACTCATATCCTATATCATGGGCTTTTAACAGCTATGTGAATCGCACTATATGGGAAAAAAATTCCTCTAACATATGAACTGAAAATCAATTTTTTGTTTTGCTCCCCATCTGTTTCCCAATGAGGAACTTTGGAATGCTCTATGAGTGTTGTAGTTCTTCTACTGTGAGAATACTATTATGCATGCCTTCAATGGTACCCAAATTAGTCAGCGTTTATCTCTTTAACTACGATCCTCAGAGGTTTAATGGTTCTGAAGGGGGTGGTGAAGGCAAACTTGAATTGTGTTGTGGTATTGCATGGTTATGATTCTGCATTATCTATTGCATCTTCCACTAGTTTTGTAAGACCATTAATTCCTATTTCCATTACTTATGTAATCAGGTCCAACAATTGGGTGCTTGAGTTTGTGGACTTGGGAGGTGAAATGAGACGGGATGTGTGGTATGCGTTTATTTACGAAGTTATTGCTTTGCACAAGTTTTTACGGGAGTTCGGACCAAAGGATGGTGATCAAGCGGTTTTTAATGTATATGGGGCTCACAAAGGGAAGGCTAGGGCTACTGCTTATGCTATTAACGGTATTGCAAGACTTCAGGCTCTTCAATTTATGCGGAAGGTCTCAGAAGATCCCATTAAACTCGTTCAATTCGCATATTTGCAAAATGCGCCTTATGGTGATGTTGTTTGCCAAACTCTAGCTGTAAATTGTTGGGGCGGCCAATTGGTTACAAAATTTTCAGAGGGAGTGCTTGTTCCTTGTCAAGGTGTGGAAAACTCCAGTGAAGTATCAGATGGTCACAGTCATGTGTTTGATATAGATGGAAGTGTCTACTTGCGGAAGTGGATGAGATCTCCGTCATGGGATTCTAGTGCTTCTGCGGCTTTTTGGAAGAACTCTTCCGTAAGACAAGGGGTTGTTTTGAGTAAAAATCTTGTTGTGGCTGATATGACTTTGGTAGAAAAGGCAGCAATTACGTGCAAAGAAAGATACAGGGAGGTGGAGAAAACACAAGCCACTATCTATGCTGCAATGCTTGAAGGAATACCCAGTAACATTGACCTTTTCAAGGTTGGACTATGGAATAGTTATCTTTTTTGGAAGAGCTTTTTATTCTTGAATTGTAAATGGATATGGCATAGCACAGCCATTTGAATTAATATCATATAACATCACTGATTGCCCTAAAAGCTTAAACTGTTAGGAAATGGACCACTGATGTAGATCAAGCTATCAATGGATGTAATGAGTTAGTTTTTTTTTTTTAATTCCTGTTGATGATATTTTAATTTTTAGCTTTGTCGTTTGTACTCAGGAACTTTTGCTTCCTTTGACTGTCACTGCCAAAAGTCTTGATAAACTCAGACGCTGGGAGAAACCACATTTGACAGCTGCTTTTCTTGCATTTGCCTATGCTATAATTTTCAGGTACAATGATCTTCACTGTTGCTACTTCGTAAGATATTTGAAGCAGCAATCTTCTTTGTTTGTTTTATATCTCTTAAAGCAAGTCCACCATGAGGTTAAGAGCCGAAAAGACATACAAGTCCATATACATAAATATCATAAGTAGACGTGTATAGCTAAACATATATTTGGACAATATAAAATATCGAATATGGATATCCATGCATTTTGTCCTCTACCACAAATATAAGCCTGTTTTGTTTATTGTTGTCTTCGAGACATCTTTCTAACCCTAGATATTCTAACTTCTTTCAGTTTTTAAACCACCAATGTCAGCAAGAAGCTTGTAACTTTTATATTGTCTTTCAGTTGAGTTAGACCCTTCGGTAACAAGCTTTGTTCAACTATTAAAATCCATGAACAAAACGGATATGCACTCCCTAGCTATTTTGGTAAGTCAAAGACGTCAAACCGAGTCTAACACACTCCGTTGGACTTTATGAGACCAGATTTTTAGTTTGTATAATTGCCGATGATTTTTTGGCTATCCTTTTAAAATATAATCACTCACAGGTGAGAACAATTGAGCATTGAGTTTATTTCTTGATGCTGTTGTATGCTTCCATCTTTGCTTCTTTTATCCTTTCTTTGTTAGAAGTCCAATTTCAGTATCTAATGTTTCTTTTGTGAGACAGATTCGTGGATAGATTTATTTGTGCAGTATTGTTTAGTAACTGGTTTCTTATATCGGATTAGGTGCTTTGTATCATTTGGTGTTGATCATCCATCACTGGAATCTTTTGTGCTCACCTTTTTCAGCTGAATATTTAACGTGTAAAATCATCAATACTCACAGGCTTTGATATCTTCTTTTTTTCCTCAGAAACTTGCTTTCATATATATTCCCAACGACATTGATGATATTGGCAGCAGGCCTGCTACTATTGAAGGGGCTGAGGGATCAAGGCCGCCTTGGAAGATATTTTGGGAAAGTTACAATACACGATCAACCACCATCAAATACGATTCAAAAGATCATAGCTCTCAAAGAGGCCATGGGTGAAGTGGAAAAGTATCTCCAGAATCTAAATGTTTCGCTTTTGAAAATACGTACCATTTTTGTTGCCGGCCAACCTCAGGTAGGCTGGTTCATCACTGAACTAGTAAGAACCTTAGTATTGTCTTCAACAGTTTTTACTGCCATATAAAGTGTGCTTATTTTGTTTTACTTCCTGGACTATAAGAATATATGTTTCTCAAAGATACATATCAAACTCTAGACGTACTTCCTTTTGTTTTATATTAGAAGCTGAAAATTCCCATGAAAGCCAAAGGGTGGTTGACTATCTGTGCACTGGAACATCATTTGAAAGGTGAACATAAATTAAAAAGAACAGTTTTGCAATACTGCATTTTACCAGAATATCGTCTCACGGATATGCATCTAAGCTTTTGCTCTCTGTTGGTATATTGTGACGGTGGGAAAATTCGTTGTCCACTTCCTTTAATGCAATTTTTGCTTGTAAATGGGGACCCGTCCGCTTATTTTTTGTCTGTGTACCACTTAGGGCAGTTGTAGCTATTCTGGATGTATGTTCTTCCTGGATTAGGGTTTTACGGGTTCCTGATAGGTTGAAGTTTTACATTTTAACCCACCCATCTCCAGTTTACAATACATGTCTTATCTTAAGAAGTTGCAGTTGAGTATTCCGAATCTCCAATATTTGCTTTTCTTTCTTCCATCTATTTGTTGTAAATGTTCTAAAATCTTTTCAGGTAACGACGGAGGTTGCTCTGATCCTGTTAATGAGTTCAGTGGTTCTCCTCATTGTCCCTTTCAAGTACATTCTCGGTTTCCTTCTCTTTGATTTCTTCACCCGGGAGCTCGAGTTCAGGAGAGAAATGGTGATGAAGTTCAGGATACTGCTCAAGGAGCGTTGGGATGCCGTGCCTGCTGCCCCTGTGGTTGTTTTACCTTATGAAGGTGACAAGACTAGGGCACCAAATCATACGAGAGAAATCAACGACATTGAAACCAGAATCAACACAGAACAGGTATAAGTGTAGATTACTTTTGTCATGCATATTTACATGGAAAGATCCATAGTACCTCAATTTTTAGAGGGCAAGAAAAAAAAAACCCTAGTAATTTTAGGGTTGTTCACCGCGAAAGCTTGCATGTTGTAGAAAGAATACCTTCAGATTACCATCTGTTTTTCTTCCAAAAGCATTTGTGTATGATTATATGAATAATGGTTGCAATTGGCAGTCACAAACTGAAATGTGAAAAAGAAAAGAAACAAAAAGGATGTTAACAAAATTGTGGATCAAAAGTTTTAACAAGATTGAAAGTTATTGAAATTGTCACTCTCTGAGTCCCAAAATATTTGTCCGGTCCACAAAACAAGAACTTAAAAATACTAATTCAATTTTTCCAAAAAAAAATTCAAAAATTTCAACAATTTACTACATATCAATGTAAGTTCGAAAGTTTTCTTGAAAAAAATGTACTACTCCTATTATTTTAGGTTCTCATTTTGCGGACTTAACAAACATTTTGCGACGGAGGGAATTGTAAATTGTAGGTCATGCAAAGCATAGTGGTTATAGTCAGGGGCGGACCCAAGAAGAGGCAAGGGGGTCAATTGACCCCGCTGGATTAAAATTTCCTATAGACGTGTACCTATATTTCTAGATATTTTGGTAATTTTGCCCCAAGATCCTACACTCGAGTCAATAGATCTTGCCCTAAGACATGAAATATGTAAAACCTTTGTAGATTCTTGACCCCACTGATGGAAAATCTTGTGTCCGCCCATGGTTATATAGTCTACCTCTTTCTTTTCATTTTATTAAAAGGGATAAGCTTACCTTAATGTAAAAGAATCCCATATTAAAACTCTATTTAGTTGAGAGTGATCTACTCCCATATTAAAACTCTATTTAGTTGAGAGTGACTTAAGGCTTCGTTTGGTTTTGTGAAGTTTTCATAAACTCGTGATTTAAAAACACAACTTGAGAGGTGAATTGTCTAAATCATAACTTCTGGCGATTAAAATCTGGTTATTTTTCATGTCCCTGTACTTTTCGAAGATAAATTGTTTGCTATCGGCTAAGTTTCCGTTATAGTATTTTCGGTATTTTTGCCGTCTGCAGCGTGAAGATTAGTTATTCTCCTTACATACATTACAAAAATACCATTTAGTGGAAATTATACCCACTTTTGACTACAGTGAGAATGCATGCAGCATTTTTAGTGGAAACTCACCCTCCTGATAATTCTGATTACCAGAAAACGAAATCGGGGACTCTGCCGTCTCTCAGGCAAATTTTTTAATACATCTTACGGTTCGTAGACAAACAGACAAATGTACATATAGGAAAAATTAAATATTCTATGGGGAAATTTTGAATACATCTTACTGTTCGTAGATATACAGGAAAATGTACATTTACATATAGGAAAAATTAAATATTCTATGGGGAAATTTTGAATACATCTTACTGTTCGTAGATATACAGGAAAATGTACATATAGGAAAAATTCAATATTCTAACGAAAGCAAATTAAGAAGAGTTAATCTTGGTTTGAGCTTTAATGAAAGAGTACCTTTATCGAAAAAAAATTAAGAAGAGTCAAAATTTGAATACGAATTTGATGAATATGGGAAATGCCAGCATGAGGATCCGCCATCTTTGTGGGAATGCCTTTAACCCATCAGATGATTTTGGTCCAGAGCATACAAGCTGCTTGTCGTGGTAAGTGCACTCCGTTTGATTCCTACACTCCACATTAAACAAAATTACTATGCATATGATATGAGAAAAATAAATTACATTAAAATAAATATGTGCTTCCAAATTATATTAATATTTCTTTTTTTGAACGGCATAAAAAGGTGGGAGGAGGCAACCAGCGTAGCAAATTCCCGGGGTGTCATAGGGGCTCTTAACCCGCTGTAGAATGTTAAGTTCGAACTATAGCTACTGTCAAGAAGGACAACCCATCATCACAGCACCACCTAGGGACTAGAAGGACAAAGGGTTCTCCACGATAGTCCTGCAGTTGGTGAGACTCGAACATTATCGGATGTACAAGAGGGAGGAGCACTTAAGCCCACTCACTCTTGTCATCTAGGCTACGACATTCGATGGTATATTAAACAGTATTTCAGTCAATGTAATTGATGTTTTCTATGATATCTAAAAAATGAGCAATTATCGAGGTGAGCTCCAAAAGGGTTTGGCAAATGCTTGAATTTAACCTTTTGATGGACTGAATAAAATCCAGCTTTAATAAAGAGGGATGTGCGTAGGGCTGCAAACAAGCCGAGCTTTGAGGTGTTCGAGCTTGGCTCGTTTGCTTAACGAGTCCAAAACTCGAGCTCGGCTCGGTAGTAAACGAACTGAGCCCTTATCGAGCCGAGTCAGACTAATTTACTTAACGAGCCTCTTTAAACAAGCCGAGCCTATTAAACGAGCCGAGCTTTTGCGAGCCGAGCCGAGCTTTCGGGAGCTAAGCTCGGCTCGTTTAGTAAACGAGTCCAAAACTCGAGCTCGAGCTCGATTAGTAAACGAACCGAGCCGAGCCGAGCCGAGCTGCTCGCGAACAGCTCGGCTCATTTGCAGCCCTAGATGTGCGTTTCAAGAAAACAGCAAGCAATAACAAAAACTATGCAGATACAGGGCCAGGGCCGACTGTTTTTTATGAAAAAATTAAATGATTACCTTGGTGAGCAAAATGTGACAATATAATCTGTGGTGGAGCAAGTCAAAACACTGGTGGAATCATCGTGAGCATAGCTATACGCCGCCGGACACGCCTGTTTAAAAATCCTAGAATAATTTGTCGGCAAACACGAAACCACGTCCGAAAATGCCCCTCTACAGCAATACTCATCTGAATTGAACACGTTACACGCACTCCGACACGCTATAACTTTCCCGTTGGGCTTCAATGCAAGCTCCGGCGGACAATTCGCCCTCAAATCGTTGTCACACCCGGCCACACTGCAATTCCCCTTTGTACCTGTTAAGAAATTCTGATAGCATTTTTAAAAAAAAAAAAAAAAAGAGATCAAGAAACATTACTAGTATTAACTTGGTCTAAAAAAACATAAATATAAAAGCTAAAAAGTATAATAATTTTTGCACTCCATTTTCTTATAAATTATGCAAAATAAAAACTAAAATACTTACAAATTTTGGGGCGCAATTATAACTATAAGAAAGTGAAATGTAAAAATTATTTTCCTTGACATAATACTTGGTACTATTATGCTAACATTACCCTTCACGGGAGTAATTGTTAAAGGCAAATTGAACCCGTCCACTAGGCTGACGTCGTAATAATCAAGGTCTCCAAGGTTAAATTCGGCATTTGAGAAGGGCGGGTCGCCGGGACCGGAGCATTTGAGGGAGGACCCGCAGCCACCGGTCTGACATTTTCCAGTGGAGGTGTTTTGGTTGAAATCGCAGCCAGTTCGGGCCCATATACGGCCGCCCCAGCCGGATGGGGCGGAGAAGATGATGGATTGGCCCGGTTTGAGGGCGAACCCGTCGTTGCCGGTTTGGTTGTTGTTGGCTGTGATTCCGGGCCATATGGTCTCGTTGCAGGAATTTAGGATGGTGAAGTTTGTGCCTTTGGACAATTTTATCCCTGCATGGGAAATACACACACGATGTTTTTTTCTGAATGAATAATGCATTTTATTTTTATGAAAATCAGATAAAAATGATGAACTACTTACCCAAAAAAAAAAAAATGATGAACTAAACAAAACTTATCATGTCAAAACTAAAATAAAGTAATGTATTTAGCACCAAATCATCAATGCAAGGTAAAAACTTATTAAGAGTATCAAAGCGTTTAGATGGATTAGCAGCCGAAGATGTAAATGACTATTTTGGTCATTCCAATGCCAGGTTTTGCCTTCAATATATCGAATTTGATGATTTTAATGATCAATATCGTAAATGTCATGTTTTGTGTAAAAGGCTAATATGGTCATTCCAATGCCAGATTTTGGCATCAATATATCGAAATTTGATGATTTTGATATGATCAATATCGTAAATGTCATGTTTTGTGTTTTCACCTTCATTTACCTGTCCTCAACAAAAAGATGTGGACATTGGCCATGTTTTCCTTATTTTGAATGTGGTTTAGTCGCTTTTAGAGCAAGTCCCGTAGTAGAGAAATGACTTAAACATTGCCACAATAAATGGCCAAAATTGGAAATTTTCGTGTTCCAATGTAGTGTGTCATTTTTCTGCCATAAATCGCCGGAGCCGTTTATCTTGCCATGGCAGGGCCATTTGTACCACATCACCAAACCCAACCATCAAATGGTTCTTAGGAATGATAGTTGATGGAAGTTAGTTGAAAATGGGATACAAAAGAAATTATTAAAAAGAATGGCATTGCAACAACATTGTCATTTTTTAGAGAAAAAGTCAAAATGGCACCTGAACTTTACACTCAATGTCATACAGACACCTAAACTTTTTTTCATGTCAATTAGTTCCTGAACTTTGAAAAGGCCCATTTTAAGGCACCTGGCGTTATATTCCGTCCATATTGGGACGGAAATTGCTGGGATTTTTTGTTCAAGATCAAATTTCGATGATCCAAACCGTTAGATGTGTTTAAAACATGTTTTTAAGGTCCAACGCGAGGATTTGTTAAAAAAAAAATACCCGGAAGGGATCGATCCGAGCATTTTTAGATAAAATTATTTTATCGAAAAATGCTCGGATCAAGCTCTTCCGGGTAATTTATTTAGCAAATCCTCGTGTGGGACCTTAAAAATATGTTTTAAACACATCTAACGGTTCGGATCATCGAACAGAAATTGCTGATGTGGCACGTTTCACTTATATACTACGGTACGGGATTTTTTGTCCTAGAGCAAATTTCGATGATCCGAAAAGATCCAAACCGTTAGATGTGTTTAAAACATGTTTTTAAGGTCCAACGCGACGATTTGCTAAAAAAAATTACCCGGAAGAGCTTGATCCGAGCATTTTTCAATAAAATAATTTTATCTAAAAATGCTCGGATCGATCCCTTCCGGGTATATTTTTTTTACAAATCCTCGCGATAGACTTTAAAAACATGTTTTAAACACATCTAACGGTTCGGATCATCGAAATTTGATCTCGAACAAAAAAATCCCAGCAATTTCCGTCCCAATATGGACGGAATATAACGGCAGGTGCCTTAAAAGGGGCCTTTTCAAAGTTCAAGGTCTAATTGACGTGAAAAAAAGTTTAGGTGTCTGTGTGACATTGAGTGTAAAGTTCAGGTGCCATTTTGACTTTTTCTCCATTTTTTAACAAAAAAATGTCACTATTCATGGCAAAAATGGAAATGGCTCAAGCAATTTGGACCAAACCATAGGTCTTGCTCTCAGAGATTCTCGATGGTTCTGTAGGACCATGGAACCAGGTTCTATAAGACTATGGAACCAAGCTAGTTCCAGTGTCATTGACTTAAGGATTTTTTGGTTGTCTTTATTCAATTTTTTCTCGTGTTTGTTACTTTTGCGTCAAACTTCTGGTGATTGTAAGTACGTTCAGCGAGAAGAATCAGAATTTGGTAAAATTATGACTTTTACCCAAATATTTTGAAAAATATCCTAGAAAAGACAGCTTAAGCAAAACAAAATGATGCTCTTACATCCTCAATTGGCTATGAATCCACATTCTCTTTTGTCGCAATTTTCTTAGCAAGCAGACGCAGGTCCAAGAAAGAAAGTGTTACCTGATGAAATCACGACCAAGAGAAACAAGACTCGTGCAAAGACGACGTTTTTAGAACCCATCTTTCTGTCTCTCTACAAGCTGTTTGCAGGACTCTGAGACTTGAAGTTATGTGCATATGAGAGAGAGAGAGATCAGAAGAGAATGGAATGGAATGGAAGAATGCGTGTGAGGAGAGGGAATATAGAAGCTATGGCCAGCCAAAAGGGCTTTCCTACGAAGTTCGAATGATTCTTTACCTCAAACCATCCTTCTACAGACAGCAAAGTAGATTCAGCAAGGTGCTTTGTCAAATCTCTGTGCTAGTGAAAAAAGGATAGGTAGACAACATTCCCTGAATATGTTTCTATTTAAACACATACCCGACCCCAACTCACAAATAATCTGAAAGGATTTTTTCCCGATAACACAGGTCGTCTAGGCCAGCTTACGGTACCTCGATGAATCCCAAGGTCCAATCCCACCGTCCATTTGCGAATAACCTAATTAAAGGCGGAGCAATACTAGCAGCATACTATAAAATCTTGAATATGATTCTTCTCAAAAACCAATGGTTGGCCAAAATATATATGCATACCATAAAGCTTCCAGAAAATATGGAGTAACAGTTTCTTTCCCAAAGCTCATACTGTTTTCAGAATTCATAAGTTGACAATACTACCCATGGGAATCAAACTTAATTGCCATAAAGTCGGTCCAAAATCTTCAAAAAGAAATGCATTTAATTTTATGGGATTTCTAATCAAATCAAATGGGAAACTCAACCTTACTCCATTAACCAAAACTCAGATTGCATACCTAATTTTGAGCCTAGAAACATTTGTCCAAATACTCTTTTTTACTAGACCTACCTATTAGGAGTCTTACCTTGGGAATTGGATCCTCTCCATTTTAGTCGGATCAAACCATCCAAAATCTCGATCGTCCATCTAGACAATCAATAATTTAAATTTGTCGATAGTCTCGACGCAAGACGATTTGCAATTTCGGTTGATCTACATTTACAGTCTCGATAACCAAAAAAAAACAACAAACCCAATCTCCAAGGTCTCCATGAAAATTTATTGTTGGTAAAAAATTTGGAACTCAAGTGGAAAGAATAGCTGAAACCCATCAAAATCAATCCAATTTACTCTCACCATCCTTCTTCTTCTTCCTCCTCGCATAATTCTTAGCATGAAAATCAACAAAAAGCCCCAAAAGCGAAGCATTGAAAACCGCATTAAAGCACCAACCCCATATCCCAGAGCACCCTTCACCCGTAAAATGGTAATACAGCATCAAACCCGACACCGCAAAACTAAACACGAACTGCACAATCTGGCAATCCGTAACCGCCCTCTTCCACCGCGGCCGCCGCCCCACCGCGCACAACAAGTAGTACGCGTACATCAGCGTGTGCACGGCCGAATTGGTAACCAGCGCCACCGGGAGGAGAGACTGCGACGTGTGCAGCCAGACGTAACACATCACCACCACCACGGCATGGTGGTAAACGTGGAGGAACGACAGCCGTTTGACGGCGCTGCCGGAGAGGATTATGAGAAGGGTGTCGACGAATTCGAGGAGTTTTGAGAGGTAGAAGACGTAGGCCCAGAAGAAGGTGGGCCCAGATGGTGGGGTTTGGATAGGGAAGCAGAGCATCCATTTGGGGGTGGGGGATTGGGAGAGGGAGGAGAGAGAGCAGGCGACGGCCATGGTGAGGGAGAGGAGGAGGAGGAGAAGGTTGTGGGCGGCGGAGATGGGGCGGAGGAGGGAGGAGGGGAGAGGAGGGAGGCGGGAGAAGTGGAGGATGGAGGTGAGAGAGAGGTATGTGAGGAGGGTCAGGGTTAGGAAGAGGAGAGAGGAGAAGGGGGTTTGGTTTTGGGTCCAGTGGAAGTGGGTGATTGTCGGGTGGTCTACTAGGTAGTAGTGGAGGGTGGAGTAGAGGCTGGGCATTTTGTGGATCGAGAGCCGCCGCAGAGGAGGAGGAGATGGGGTGGAGATAAATAAAAGAGGAAGGTGATTCGGTGAATGGGCAAATGTGGAGGGATAAGGTTTTTTTTTTTCCTCTTTTGGTACAACGGGAATGAAGAGCAGAGGGATAATGTCTTAGAGCAACTCCAACACTACTACTAGGCAAAATAACTAGGTGAAAGTACCAAAAAAGTATATATTCTACTTTGCCTATTCACTTTTTTACACTACCATTCAAACACTACTCTCCATTCTTGCTCTCTATCCAAACTAAAAAAACTGATTTTCCATACCAGACATTAAACAAACAGCAAATGCTTAAGCAAAGCAACGTTCATGCATCCAAAGCACCAAACAATTTTCAATTTATGCCAAAATTGACAGCAACAATTTCTCTCTGTTGAAAAAAAAAAAAAATTGACAGATCCGGTGAAACTATTTAAAATGGCAATACCTTTCTAGAGGTGTGAAGTTAGGACTCCATTGATTTGATTCTGTAAACCCACGAACAGGAAGCCCTCACTTGATCTTTAAAGACCTCATCCTTGCAGATCCGTATGGTTTGCAACATGCGACGGTGGCCACAAATGCTTTGATTTCGGCCACAATCGGTTCGACCTCGTTTACACAGACCTCAAATTGGGCATAATCGATTTGGGAAAACTCGAATACGGGTTGAGAGATTCTCAAAAAAGGAGTAGTAGCTCTTCAATCTCTTCATACCCTTCTCTCTTTCTCTCTATACAGATATAGATATAGCTACATATGTATGCTATCTCTCTATATCTCTCTCTCTCCCTCTCTGTAATCTTTGTATCGATGATGGGTTATATGTGTGAAATTGAGAGAGGAATTGAAGTGGGTTTTAGGTAGAACTGGAAGAAGTTGAAGACGTATCTGGAATTGGGGAAGGGAGTTTGGTACGAGTTTGTCCTCAGGATTGGATAAAAATGGAGGGTGTTTCTTTTCCGTACTGGTGTAGAGAGGGGAGCCGGCTCTTTACATGTAGCTAGTGGAAATTGAAAAATACAAAATAGCTAGTTGAATAAAGAGTCTCTTGGAGTGATGAAAAGTGATCTTGGCTAGCTATTAAAGCTAACAGGTCTCATTTGTTGAGCCTCTTGGAGATGCTCTTATTGATGGCGATGGATCATGATGGCAATTTAGCTAGTGTGATTTTGTTCACCCTTAGCAGACGAGGGTAAAAAAATACTCTGTATTAAGGTTAAATTTCTCAAAAGATTTTATGAAAAATTTCATAAAATCTAGGTGTTGATTTTATGAAAAATTCTATTTTAACATCTAAATTTGTGTGCTAAAATGAGAAATTCATAAGCGGGATGGGAAAATTCAGAAACAAAAGCGTTGACTTTGAAACAGCAACTCAAAGCCGCACCTCAGAAGAAGACTGCCCTTGAAGCTCCAGTGGGTCATCTTGATGGTAGGGATGACAATGGATCGGTTTGGTCTGGATTTTGCGATTACCATACCTAAACTCAAAATATTTATATATACCCAAATCCAAACCGATATCCGACGGATATGATTTTTAGTGGACCAAACCAAACCATATGGATTTGGATTTTATCCGAACCGCACCAAACCCGCATTAATATTCATTCCATTAAGGAACATGTGAAGGAAAAAGATTAAATAAAAAAGTAACATGCCATAATATTTTACCATTAAACAGCTAAATTCCAACATAATCAAAGGAAATAACTAAATAATAAACTTCTTTTAACGTGTTTAACCCACACCAGCGAGAAAACATCAAAGGAAATTTTTTTAAAAAGTAGGAACCAACAACATGATCTATAAGTAATATTATATAGAGCGGTTTGGATTCAGTTTGGGTTTGGGTTTGGGTATGGCCGAATACTTGCTAAGACCAAACCCAAATCCAAACCCGTTGGGTATCATGTTTCGAAAACCAAACCCGCCCCATAGGTAGGAAAAATTTAAAAAAACCTCCCCGATAGGATCGGTTTGGTTTGGGTATCCATCGATTTTGGGTGAAATTGCCATCTCTACTTGATGGAGCTCTCAAGGAGCGACTAGTACCAATATAGGTTCCAAATTTGGATTTTCCTATCCAATTCAAATTGAGGACCGAAGAGGATCCAATTGTTAATGAAAATTACTGAAAAAATGCGACTCAGATTCACTTGTTTCAATTTTCTGTGACCAATTGCTGCTCCTACTGCTACTACTTACTATCTTTGCATGTGAAACATAAACAAGGTAGGCTACGCCTCCAACTTGTAAGTTTTAGTTTTTCTATGAACTCCAGCTTCTCGTATCATTTGAGCAAATTGTAACAACAGCCTGCTATCACAACATGGGATAAATACATTTATCTTCAACTTTGGTTAAAAAAAATTCCAAGGTTTGACACTAGCCTGGCTACAAAGAGATTCAGACAAGCATATTTAGTGCTTGCCAAGTAGGTCCTCTTCTAGTAGTACTGGGAACAAGAACTACAAAAAAAATTGAGATCAACTCAACTTCAAACATAAAAAAACACATTTTTGAAAGAAAAAAAAAAAATCTCCTCTGATATTCTCCTCGGTTGAAAAATAAACTCGTTCATTGTAGCAAACTTCTTCCGAGGGGATCACCGACGATATCCCATCTCTCAGCTGCTTCAACTTCACATGGAATACCAAAATTGAACAGAATGCTAGTGACTAATGTGTGACCTAGCTATGATGCCACCTTTCTCTTGACAATTCTCTTTCTCTGAGCCATGGGAGGAGCAGCTTCACCATCAGCAGCAGAGTCCCCTTGCCCAGAAACAACGCCATTCTTAGAGGTGAACCAATTTGAAGAATGACTGTATGGCTCGGATGGTCTACTATTATAAGCCTTTAAGAGATGGTTTGAGTGAGCGAGTGGATTGGCTTCTATCCTAAGCATAGACAGCCTCAATCGCTCTCCTATATGAACGTTCAACAGCCTGCATTTGTTTGAATACACAGTTACATGACTACATCGAATGGAAGAACAGTGAAAAAAGCACAATATGAACAGGGAGGGAGTTTTAAGCAGAAAGGAAATGGCCATAAATAATTACAGCCGAGAGAATATGATTGATGATACACGGGTTTTTAGAAGTGTTCGTTATTTTAAGGAGAAAGGAAATGGCCATAATTACAGCCAAGGAATTTGTGGGTTATAAATTTTCAATCCAGAGAATATGCTTGATGATACGCAGGTTTTTAGACGTGTTTGTGCTTCTTAGGATTCTCCCAAGTCTCACAGACTACAAGGATATCAGAGAACATATCGTAATCAGATCGACTTAAAAAACTGCTACTTATCATAGAGAAAGGAACATACCTCAAAGCTGTACTGCAAAACAAGGTCACTCCAATTACATCAAAATAGTTCATCATCACTCTATCAACTCCACATAAAAGCTGATAACGGAGGTTTGCATGTAGACAGAGGAAAGCGCCATAAGCAAGTGAATTAGTTGTCACACTAGGGATTGTAACAGACAACCTGCCAGATGACCAAAGGATTGCCAAAATTGAATTCCATGGAAGTAGTTTCAGCCCAAAAGGTGGCTCCGAATGGAAATTGAAAAAAGAAATCAGTCTTTTCGAAAACTATAAACATAACAGACGAAACAAATAAGAAGATTAAAACGGAACCATATTCAGAGAATGTTGTCTACCTGTCCTTTTTACTAGCACATAGATTTGACAAAGTACCATGCGCTGCACCAGCAGCTACCCCGATGAAACCTAACACTACAGTCTTATAAAGGAAAGACTGGATTCTGTTTTTCAAGTTAAATTCTCTACATGGGTAGCTCTTCTCAAATATATTGTTTGGAAGATTTGGCAATGTGTTTCTATAGGAACGGCAAGGAGCAAGCGACCACAGAACAATAGCATTGCATGCAGTGGTTGTGAGAACATTAATCAGCGCCAGATCCCATTCCTCCTTAATCCTATCATCACATTAAAGAAACAAATTATTGAGTTGCTGTATTCAAATAAGCGGATTGTCCTTTTAAATCCATTTCAACAAGGTAATCACCTTTCTTTGCGATTTTTGAACTCCCACCAAACAGAGCAGCCAATTGTGGCAGCCTGCTCCAGAAGAAGCCTATACAAAAATGCAGGATCTGCAAGCATCCTGTCAGACAAAGATGCATAACAAACAAAAGTAACTCAACTGCTAACAGAATGTTTTCTAAGCATTAAACCTTCCAGAATTTGACTCTTGAAAAGACCCAAAAAAGATGATTGCATATGGCTGTCGCCTGTCACTAAATGATGGAAATGAATTATAGACTGTATGTCATTTCTAGTTATGGTACTAGAGGAAAAAAAGAAAGCAATATTTCTTGGTATCTCATCCTTAGTTGTAAGAACCTTCTGTTGGATAGACGAATCCACCTCAGAACCTCGCTCCCATGCTCCCAAAACATAACCTCCAAGGAAACTCGCTCCCATCAGAAAGGAGCTGTTCCCAACTAGGATAAGACCTTTCGAGCATATGAAACCCAAAAGAAATAATAGAAGAGTTACCAAAGCAAGATAAATTATGAAATAACGATCAAATAATAGAAAAACATTTTTCTCATATCGAGAAGACACTTTGAAAACATTTACTCAAATTGAATCGAGTACTTGGTATAAACCTAAGATTTAGTTATATTTGGAAAAGGAAAAGTCTAGGAACACACCTTCCCCCCACAACTCCGGACACAACTGTGCCCAGAGCCGTTTGGATATATGAGGCCCCACCAGAAACAAACGATTTTGGACGCAATTGTATTCGGAATTGTGTTTTAAAGTTGTGTTCCTATCATTGCTCTTTGCAAAAAAATGCATCTACAATTGGCTCCAATTCTTAGTTGCAGGGATCACCTAAACGAGGAGCTTCTATCATTGGTAGTTGATGTAATTGGGTGGGTTTTGCTGAGCTTGGGCCCGATATAAGACTAACGTAACTGCTTCATCATTCCTAAACATTCCCTCAGCGCTCCCAAACGAGGAGCTTCTATGAATCCTTCAATCCCACTCCCGTCCATGCTCCTGCTTCGTGCAACTAAAAATTCTCATCACTCGGGTGAATGTCAAGCCTAATAATACTCATACTGATATCTTCCAGTGCACACTCCGCCTCCCAAATGCAGAGAATGGAATGAAGCATACTTAATTCTGAAAGTTTCTACAACTGGCAACAATAGTATTTGTGGTCTACATCTTCCCAAATTGCTAAAGATCCTGTGAAGATTAGTTCCAATCAGCTTAAAATAACAATGTACTTGAAATTTAACAACACAAATGTAAAAACAAAATCACAGATTACATGACTAAATATGCATAACAAATATGTACATAGAATTTAAATTATCTAGTACCACCTTAAATCTTCTCATAGACCCACAAAATTACATATTGTATATATTTTTTTTTTTCGGAATTTCCGTGACCGTGACTCGAATACAATATCGTAATCTTTTAATTTCATGAGTTAAATTTACCAGCATAATCACAAGTAAACATGGCATGCTTATCAACGCAGCTTCACAGCAGGCCCGTCTTTATACAAACAACGAAGAAGAAAAAGACCTATTTCATATCCTCCTGTATCATGTGAAATCTGTACAGATTAAGGTTTGAACTCAGTTGCACTTGGACACCAAGGCTGCCCACTACCTCATCTGAGAAAAGCTGTTCCAACAATGATACCCCAGGTGATGTAAACAAGGTACCAAATAAGTTGGTAAGAGAACAGAGCCTGGTTTTAGAACCACTGCAACTGGTACAGAGATGGTACAAGCACACAAGCAAGTTCGAGAGTAAGAGTCAGGAGTTCCACTGGGTCGAGATGCGGGGCCACATCACCAGCAGAGAGCTAACTATAGTTTAATCATCATCAGTGGCAAAGGTCTGCCGGAGGCAGGGGTAGGAGTTTCCCCAGCGTGGGACTGGAACTGACTGTGCCTTGCTTGCCAGTTGCCAGAGTCCTACGTAATGAAACGGGTCAGTTTCCTCTCTTTGGTATCGTTTTCACTCATCATGATTTCGTTTTCACTCATCATGATTTCCATGTTTTCTCAAACTTGTTTTTGCTGCATGGCACAGATAACACTAGGGAGGTGCCTTGCCCATCAATATGGGCAAACAACACTTTCACGCACTCCAAGGAATATCTCTAATATTTTTTAAGTGTATCTTAACTAACAAATGATAGTTTACGCCCACGCGATCCATGTGGTGAACCTCTTGATAAAAACAAAGCCCCTTCTTCAGAACACAACCCTAGAAATCAAGCATTAATGTATTGAATGCCTTGTATGCAAGGCCATGGATCTTGAACTTTTTACCTGCCAATGAATGCCCTGGACATTCCTTGAGGAAGGGTACGAGAAATGAACCTCGTAGTGGTTGGCCGGGCATTGATCGCAAGAATTTTTACCATTAGGGCTGAGCTGACCAAACCCTGGATGCACAAATGCATATCAGAACTCAACCTTTTAACTTTAATGCAAACTTAAACAAAAGTAAAACACTGCACCGTTTCACAGGCTTCTTTCAGTCCATTAGGCAAATCCGTTATTGTCCTTTGCCACTCATTTAGAACCGCATCGACAAACTTGCGATCAAAAAGCTGGTAAAATTACACTAATCATTATCCGTGTAAAAGTAATCAAGCAACATCAAAATAAACAGCATAAGAATCAACGTTGTGTCTCCAGTGCAACCTAACCTCTTTAAATACAAGCCGTCTACGAAAAACTCCACCCTTGTCTCCCTCATCTCCATCATCAAAGTCGTCGAAGTAATCATCATCGTCGTCGTCATCACCTCCATCACCACCACCATGATAGATTTTCTTTCCAATATCACCACCATCGCCTCCGGTTTCAGGCTACAAATATTCCGTAAAAATGCAATGAGAGTTATTAGTTCACATCGCAGCAAGCTTTTGTCGTGCATTCATTTTGTTATTCGTCAATCTTTTAGTCTTTTAAAAGTTGGACGCTTGCTACTTGCTAGTGTTGTCTTTTCATTCACTAGGGCCATAATAGTTTAACTGTTCAGCTATAAATATGCCCTGAGGTATCTGACAAGTGACAACTATGTCAACTCTAACGAAATTCAGTTTTAGGCAGAGAAACCCTAGCATAGCATAATCTCAGTTATCTGTCTCTTAGTTGCAGGATCCTCTCCTATGTCAGAAATAGCTCCAAAACCTTGTTCCCTTGCTCTGGAGTAAAAATCCAGTGAAAAACTTGCTCCCATTTAGTAGGAATTGTGTTCCCAGCCAGGACAAAACCTCTCAAGCATATAGATCTCAAAAAAAAAACATAAAAGAAGAGCTATGAATATCAAACAATTGCACCAACCAGAAGATACAAGAAAAAAAAATTAACTCGAATTTACTTCTAACACCTAATATGCACATACTATTGACTTATATTTACTACAATTAACTTGCAACTGGTACCCATCCATCCATCTCTAACACTTATTCGTAGTTTGAGACATCGTAAAACCAACCAAATACAATATCTAGAATACATACTTCTTACAAAATACATATGCATTACTAAAGACACTTCCCACCATCCGATCTTGTATATGCTCTTGCTCTCCCGTTCCCGTTCCCATTCCCGCTCCTATCTACTTCCAGTTCTCATTTAGTCGTTATTCATCTATCCTATCTCGGGCCTTTTTTCTTAATGCCTTTGTCTTATTATCAACTATCAATGACACTATCCCTTGAAGACATATATTAACACATGATTCAGCAACGAGGTGGTAGATTTCACCTATTGCTGACCAATAAGCAATCTTAGCATTTAAGTGGTTAGCATTCACGGAAGTTATTGGAAGCAATTTTCTCTCTAGAGTCTAGATAATAATGAGATCAGCTTTTGAAAATAAAACAACATGACTCTCCAAAATTCTGCCTTCTAAATTTGGTGATTGCCGGGATCAACTCAAAATATAATATATGCTGGGTAAGACTACCAAGTCTGATACTTGACCTACAGCAATGCTGTGTACAAAACAGACATCAAGCAGGCCAAAGTCAAAATTCAAAACTCAATTGTTTTTCCAACACTCTTTCTTCACTTGCATTCAATCTGCTCCACCATTATTGGTTCTTAACTAATCGACAACTGGGACAAACACAGAACATCCAAGAGTAGCCTACATCAACCACAACGTACACACAACAATGTACAATTAAATAATCACAAAATTGAAAATGTCCATGTGTGAGCGTCCAACCAAGTGAAACCTTTGACAATGGGGTGGAGCACTATGAAACAAGAAATGAATGAGCCTCATCACATATTTGGCAACATATGATCCACTCAAACTTTTCACGTAGAGAACTTTACCCTCGTATGGAACAAATCCACGGAAGGGTGATAAAAATCTGGTAACATATGGCACTTCTCTAGGATCATAAATAGGTATCGATGAACTTCTCAATCAGTGTACCCTAATGCTCAATAATACTCAATTCAGTTGCTGAACTCACAATCCTACCAAATAGTCCAATAAAAGGAGAAAAAAGAAGAATAATCAACCTCAACTCAGCAACCTAATATAGTACTAGTAGGCAAGGACGGATGCAGAATATTAGTATTAGGTGGGCGAACATTAAATATTTCTTGTCATGTATGAAAGATAAAAGTAATATCTGAAAATACATATTGCAAAAATAGTACCCAAAAATGTTATCAATCCATACAACTACAAAAATATACTAATATACAACTATATATGCATATAAACTTGTTGTCCATGTTCATTAGAAAAGACAAAATTAAAACCTAGTGTTAATAGAGGGGGGAAAACTACATGATTCTAAACAAATTATGAAACTATGGTAGGAAATGTGGCCTGGGCTCGTCCACCCCTCGGTCCATCTAGTAGTTCAACACCGTTCAACCAAAAATGTATAGTGTTTAGTGACATAGTCCTTCAACCTCAGCTATCCAATATAGAAGTAGGTCAACCTTAGTCACGTAATTCTTGAATCTCGTTGTCGTAAATTTGAGTAGTTTGAAATGTTTTTGAATCACGCTCGCACTTCCGCTGGAGCAATTGCACGTGCATTGTGTTGACTTAGGGTTCAACTAAATGAATTTGCGTTCATCTAATCAGAATCACCACTACTCAGCATTTTTCAACAAGTGATAACACAACAAACAAACCTCAGGAGGCAATGGAGGCAACTTCTTCTTCTTCTTCTCCTTTTCCACCTTCGATTTCTCCAAAGTCGCCTGACCAACCCCGCCCGACTTCCCTCCGCTACCCTTCTTACACCTCACCACCACCGCCGTCGCCGCCTCCTCCGCCCTAAAACACCTCTCCAGAACAGCCACGCCTCCGTCCACCGCCTCCTCCGCCGCCGTCGAACACTTCGCTATCAGAACCTTACGTGGCGGCTTACGGAAAACAACCAGAACCCTACGGAGCTTACCGGAAACGGGTGGTTTCCGGTAGACGGGCGAGTGGAGGGGTTTAAGAGATAAGGTTTTGGTGGGTGGGATGGTTTGGGCGTTGTTGATTGGCATGATTTGGGCTGTACGGAAGGCTGAGTGGTACATTTTCTTATCCATTTTTGGGTTTTCTTGTTGTTTGGATAGAGGGAAAATTGGTTTCAGGTTTTCATGGGGGGAGAGAGAGAGAGAGAGAGTGAAGGAGACGATGAGGGGAGGTTTGTTTTGTTGTGTCTGTTGTTGTGATTGTGGAGAGAGAGATTTGGGATGGGTTTGGGGGGTTTATGGGTAGGCCTGAGTAGGCGACAAACCCGAATGACGATCAGAAGCCGAGTTTCTCATTTTTAGTACTAAGAGATCTCTAATAACACCCTAACCAAAATTTTCACCAAATTGGCCAGAAAAAGTACCAAAAACTATTTTGGCAAGCCATCAAATAGGTGAACACCCAACAGACTAGCCATACCCCTCAACAAAAAAAAAATACCCAGAACCGTCTTCAACCTTGCGTGCGTGCACGAGTACATCTAACTCGCCAACATGCGCCACATTTGACCGGCGCGTGCGGTCGTCACAAGACTCTGGCGGTGACGGGTCTTGGACCAATGACTTCGTCTCGTTGAGATCTATAAACATCTGGTCTCAAAACGATTTTATGACTCGTTTTCCGGCGAATGATTTTTTTCCGGCTGCTCGAACTCCTTCGGCGAACGAGCTACAACTTCCTCGTCGGCGTTCTTTGTCTTCGATTTGCTGGGAGAAGAGAGAGAGACCAGCAAGAGAGAGAGAGAAGGAGAGAGATGCAGAAGCGAGCTCGCCGGCTGTGGCGAGTCACTGTAGACAGAGCTCTGATGGCCAGGGTGATGGCGAGGCTGCTGAGGCAGTGTTTTGGGGGATTTCGGAGGGGTGGCTCGCCAGTGATGGCTCCTAGGCACGGATGGAGAAGCTGATGGAGATGCTCTAATGAGAGCAAATCCGATGCTAGTTTCAAAATGGCTATAGTTAGGCATATTTTGGAAATGGGGCGGGTGTTGTGCACTTGGATGCTATATACCGTGTTGTGTACCTCTCGATCATCCGATTGTGTTTTGGACAGTCCGGATGTGTTTCAATTTTTTTACCGATAAAAGTAAATTAAAATTGTCGAATGCATCCAGAGCATACAAAATATGATCGGACGGGCGAGGAGTGCATAGCACCCAGCATCTAGGTACACAGCACCCACCCTCCCCATATTTTGGCATCAAAAAGTGACTTTCTGTGCTAAAATAGAACTCAATCTTCATTGGTTAGTTCTATTTTAGAACCAAACTATTTGAAATTTAACTAATTTTTCCTACACCTTATCTTTTACTACTTTTTCAATTCTAATTCAACTATCTACATTATTGTCAACCCTCATTGTGATCTAATTTTTCAACCCTCATCCCCAACTAATTTGTCATAATCAGTGGACTAATTTTGTTGATGGGAGGTGATGGTGGAAGAAAAAAATTATGATAATGGAATAGATTGGATTATTTGTGAGAGGTTTACTGATATTTATACGAATGAGAAAAAAATAGCCGTTGCAAAATTTTATAGCTTTTTGTAAATTAAAGAGAGAGATTATTGGATATTGGGAGAATAAAAAATGCCCATTGATATTCCTAAAAAATGCCCATTGAGATATCAGTTCTAGAATCACCTCTCTGTATTCGCCCCTTCTCTCTCGGGCCTCCCATCTGTGTAATCTCTCTCTCCTCCACCACTTTCTTCCACCTCTCTTCTCAAACCGGACCAAACCCCATATGTATCAAACCCCTCTTCTGAACCGATCGGCGAAGCCCTCTCCTGAACCAGATCTTCGTCGCCGCCGCCATTCACCTCAGTGCGGCTCTCTCTGTACATAGGTTTCACCGTTTTGCTTGGTTTCTGTGTAGGGCAAACGATTTGGGGTTCGCTGGGTTAAAATCGGAGAAGTTCACGGTGAGCTCATAGTCCGGCAAGTAAGGGTGGTTTACTGCAGTTCAAATCCGGTCAGATTCCAGCCACGTCAGCATATTCCGCCCAATTTCCAGCATGATTTAGGTACACTCTAGTTGAAAAACTGAAATGGCAGTTGGGATTTTGGTGAGGTGGCAAGGATTGCTATATTCCTCGGTTCTATATTTGGAATCACTTTTCCATTTGTGCCATTTTATAATCAGATTTGACACTGCCTGGGTTGTAAATTTTTGCATTTGGTTGCATATTTTGAGTATAGAACTGAAGGAGGATGATCTTATAAGGGCTCCCTTACATAAGCCTTAAGCCTTATGTCAGGGATTTGTCGTTCGAGATTGAATTTCAATGATCCGAGACAATCCGAACCGTTAGATGTGTTTAAAACATGTTTTTAATGTCCAACGCTAGGATTCGTAAAAAAAAAAATACCCGGTAGGGCTTGATCCAATCAGTTTTTGAAAAAATGCTATATATAACGTTTTTATCGAAAAACGCTTGGATCAAGCCCTTTCGGGTATTTTCTTTTTACGAATCCTTGCGTTAGACCTTAAAAACACATTATAAACGCATCTAACGGTTCGGATTGTTGAAATTCAATCTCGAACGAAAAATCTCTTACATAAACTATGTAAGGGAGCCCCTATAGGATCTTCTTCCTAGAACTGAATATGTTGGATTTGCTCTGACTAGTAATTTTTTGTAAAAGTATTAAAAGTTACTAAGTTGCTGCTCCAAGCAACTCCAATTTGTTTTCCATAAAGTAGGAGTAAAAGGAAACAAAAAGTTTAGGTATCAAGAATATACCTAAAATTCAAAATTGAACGGTTCAGATTTACTTGAAGTGAATATGCACCTTTCAATTTTGAATTATGGGCAACTTTCCAAAATAATTGTTTCCCGAGAAAGATTACTGAATTAATCCAAACACCGAAATGAAATTACTCCGGTATCAAATTCCCAGGAATTAGATTCACAATAATCATATTCTTATTCTCACCCAAGAAAATTCCCAGGAACTTAATTCCTAGTAATTAGATTCCGATTCCTATACAAAATTTCGGTCATCCAAACACAGTCACGAAGGGATCACAACTACCAATAATGAAGTCTATCGCATCTCTATAAATGTTTGATTAAATAGTAAATAACTTTTTTACATTAATTTGTTTGTTCCCATAAAGGGGCTTCTTAAACCAGATGGATCAAAAAATTGGCGACGGTCATTAAAACATCAAGCACAACAGCATGAGCGGCCTCGATCATTTTGATTTTGTTGAAGTCAAGTGACTACAGTAATGCACAAGACCTTAGTTTATATACAATGAGGTTGAACGTATAGATTTCATTTCAAAGGTAGTTATCGAGTAATTTTTTCTAATGGTCAATCTAAATTGTTCACATTGCACATCTAATCGATTCTATGATTGTCGCCAAAATTGGTGACAATCGGATTTAAAAATAAATAAAAATGATCGAAACACATTCACTGCTTCCAGAGGCAATAAAGATTTTTTTAAAATACACATCCATGCCCCGCATTGCAATTTTCTATGTTTTACATATGACAGATTATTTCACATCTACCAAAATTAAGTTTATAGCATATCGATAAACAGTTGATCGGATAGTAAATATATATTTTTTGCGTTAATCTGCATGTTACGATAAAGAGACTTCCTAAATCCGATAGACCAAAAAATTAGCGACAGTCATTAAAACATCATGCAACCCATGAGTGGTCTTGATAGTTCTGATTTTGTTGAAGCCGAGTGACTACAGTACGTTACACTAAAGCATAGAACCTTCGTTCATATACGATGAGGCTGAACGTACAAACTTCAAAGGTAGTTATCGAGTAATTTTTTCTAATGATCGATTCCATGATTGTTGCCAAAATTGGTGATAATCGGAAGCTACACGATCGGAACACATTCAATACCAGTAATGGCATTCAAGTCCTACAACAACACTGCTCGAGGACCTTTTGAGCATTTTCTAAAAAATCAAAACCATCAACATTATACGTAAGAGGATTTTAACCACATCTCCAAAAATTGATTGATTTCCTTAGGTCCGTTACTTTTTATTTTCCGAGATAACTTAAAATTAAGGGAACATCTTAATTTTTCCCAATACACTAATCACGGAAAAAAGTGCATTAGCCGAGAACCGCGTGGCAATTTTCTTGGGCGATCGGAACCTTGTATCTTTTACCTTGTATCTTTTATATATGACGGACTATTTCACCTCTATCAATTTGAAGTCTATCACGTCTCGATTAATAATTGATCGGACAATGAATAACTATATTATACTCCATCCGTCCTATATTGTTGGGCCTCTTTACCTTTTTAACTTCTCAAAAAATTATTTATATCTCATAATCTATAATGTTTTTTGTCATTCCAACAATTAAGAGCATCTCCAGGAGTGAATGTCCAAAATGCCTACTCAAAACCCCAGTTTCCACTTCGGCCACACATAAAATGCATGGACACTCCAACAACCCAATCAAAATAGCTATTGGATGATCCAGCATTGTGTTCTACAGTTGCCAATAAAGCTTTTTAGTTTTTGAACCGCAAAAAGAAGAGCAGAGAGGGGTACATGGCTATCAAGCTCGATTTTCGTAAGGCGAATGATAGAGTGGAATGGGATTTTTTGGAGCCTCCCTTGCTGAAGAGGGGGTTCCACACAAAATGGATCATATGGGTTATGGAGCGTGTTACAACAGTCAAGTTCGCGGTTCACGGTATGTGCAAATGGGGAATCGAGAACAAATGTTTGCCCTTAAAGGGGACTGAGATAAGGAGACCCTAAAGGGGAATGAGATAAGGAGACCCTCCGTCTCCATATTTATTTGTCTTGGTTAAAGACGTCTTATCGAGGCTGATCCGGAAGAAGTTAGATAGTGGCGTCTAGAGTTCGCATAAATCGACACTGTCCAATTCTATCCGACGTCTTTTTTACAGACGACGCCTTGTCATTCATGAAATCAGAACAGGGAGAATGCAGGAAAATCAAACAAGTTTTGGAAGAGTATGGCCAGGAGCCTCGGGTCAGATGATCAATTTTTGATAAATCACCGGCATTCTTCTCCTATAACGTGTGCGCAACAGAAAAACAATTTTTACAAATTGTTTGGTTCTCTTTAAAAAAATTCTCTCCCAAAGTTTCATTGTTTCGTCATCCGTGTTTTTTATATCTTTAATAAACTTTTGTCAATTTTTTTATTTTTTATTTTACTTTTTGGATGTATATTGCGTACTTCTATTCAAAAGGTTTTTTTTTTTTTGCTAAAATGTTTTAAATTTTTTTGACTAAAGACGAAAAATTACGCAACTCTGTATAAAATTATTATCTCAAAATACTTATTATTTTCTTACAGTACATCAACAACAACAAAAAAAAGCCTTAGAGGAACGGGGCCGCCCCAGTTTTTTAAAACTCGTCGATAAATAAAATTGATCTTATGATTATAAAAGTAGTACTTTGTAAGTTAAATATGCACTAATCAGATGGCAAACAATGTTAAACTTTAATTTGATTTTTCTAACGAACAACTTATCGAGACGAACAAATTGAACAATTTTGATCTCTAAGTTAGGATATAGACCAAATTGGTTTATTTTTTTGTCATCAGTCCGAGAAAAGCTGTAAAAAAATGGGCATAACAGGGACTTATTGTGGCTTGGGCAACTACAGCCCCCTGGCTCCCAATATGTAAGCAGCCACTTAGCTGATGGCCCGTGACCCTCAGGCCTTGTTTGTTATATGTGATTTGGCGAGTGGAATATGAGATAGAATGATGTAGGACCTGAAATTCATGTGTTTGTTCCCCTTAATTTGGATAAGATTTTAAATCCCCACCCATTATTTTTATCCCGACCCGTACAAGATAGGATTTCCCCCTATTGGCCATGTGCTATTACAAAAGTTTGTTTTCCAAGGTTTTTTCTTTTTTTGAAAGGCAAAAAAATTCACTAATGTTGAACATTACAAGACTACAAGGAGCAAGGAAACAACATCAAGCCCGGAAGGAGCAAAATGTTCAATCCAAGACCCAAACCAACGGTTGGCAAAAAGCCAATCAAGGACACCCAATGGGCAAAGCCCGCCTAAAAGAATCGAAGCCCAACAACCAGGGGCGGAGCCAGAACTAAATGTCAGTGGGGTCAAATTCTTAAAGCAGAATAATAGAAAGAAAAAAATACTAAAATGCGAAATAGAGAATAACTAAAGTAGATATATGTTAATAACATATAATTTCATTTACAATTAATTCCCCAAAAGTTCATTGAAATGCCAAACAAAAAGTAGCTACACTTGAACGCCAACAAAAAGTAGCTACACTTGAAAGCCAACAAAAAGTAGCTAAGCAGATATCAATTTAAACCCTCTAACAGTGTTTACAA